>JARYZH020000012.1:1800000-2109015 GCA_030021035.2 Notholithocarpus densiflorus
ACATGTTAGTAAATCTCTTCTTATTATTATATCTTCTTTTTTTTTTTTTTTCAATGCCATTGGCTTATGAGCCTAACTCAGCCGACGGATGATACAGCCTACAGGCCAACGTCAGGCAAATAGTCTAAAGAATGTTAGGATGATTAAAATATCTTTCATAAAAGTACAGTCCATTCCATCAACAAAAAAGAAGAAGGTACAGTCCATAGCCCAAGCCCATGAAGAAATACGAAAAAAAGAAGGATTTCATTCCAACTGAGTCTGCAGGCTTTCCTTAAATTTTGGCCTGAATTTTCTCTCCTTTTCCAATTAACTTCTCGATTACAATTCACCCAATTACCTTGATTTTTTCCCAAAACAATTATCAGCAATTGTTGTTTTGCCTTATAATTAGCCGATTGAGTAACAATACAACTCCTTTGTTTTACAATTTTTTTTTTTTTTTTTTTTTTTTTTTACCATTTGGACATCTCCTTGGAAACACCAATCACGGCTAATTAAGTTGGTGTTAACTTAACGGTGCCCTTAGGGCATTTATAAATTGACAATTTTAAGAAAATTTTAATATCAATTTTATGAAAAATATAAAAAACTGTAAAAAAAGTTAATTATTATTTTTCTTTTATGGTAAAATGTTTTAAAAAAATATTTCATAAATCAATATTTTTAGGACATTCGTGAATTTTTTCCATTGAGTTATAAGGTTTTCTTCTCTTTTATAGCTGAGCTTCCAAAACCATGAACAATTAAAGAGTCCATTTGGGATGAGTTACAAGCTTTAGTTTATTTGAGTTTTTAGTTTCTTTTTGGTGCTATTAATGGGTTCCATTGTACTATTCAGCTAGTTTTTTTAATTTATTTTTTACACTTTTAACAAAATGTTTTTAATTTCAACTGAATAAGTTATTCCCAAACATACCCAAAATGCAACCAACTCCTAAGCCCAACACAGGTCCACAGCTGCCCATAGGAAAGGCTTTTGATGTTCCGTCAGCATTAGCAATACATACATTCAGCAAAAGTAGATCATCAACCACCGAAAAGGGCTTGTATGAAACAATAAGACAATAATTATTTTAAACTTGAATCTTCACTACGAAAAAACTCCCTCCATTCTATTCGCTCAACCAGCACCTTTTACACACTTCCAGCAAAGTATAAAAATAAGCATTAAGCTATTAGCACGCATCACCAACACCCTACCCTATCGTTTCCCTGCCTAACTCATTCGCCCTTATACTTCTCTTGATTTTAGCCTACTATACGTTTGGTTACTGTAGGGCTTGAGTTTCTTTCCTTAATTGCCAAATATGAAATTTTAAATATGTTTTCTAGCTTTGCATAATGTGTTATTTTAGTTTTGTGCAACGTATGTTTTTCTAACTCTGGTGGATGTATTTGGACTTGGAAACAACTCTTGTTGAAGCCCTGGACAAATCAAAGCATAATTGTTTTACTTTTAAAGCTAAATTGGGGTTATTAACTTATCAATCCTATATTCTTCCCCCCAAAAAAAAAGGAAAACAATGCTATAGGAATAAACTGGAAATTTCTTAAAAAACAAAAAAGGAAAAGCATTTAATGTGAAAGTCCTCGGTCCATCCTTCCACGTACCATGATGGTCAATAGCATTAGTTGCTACCATGAACCATCAAACATTCGAAGATCGTAGAGAGAGAGGAAAGTTAGTTCGCAATCACACCGTTCTGACAAACTCTCTGTAGGGTCAAATGTATTTGTTGGCAAACCCATTTCCAAAACTTTGTTTCAATTGTAATAATTAAATTGTAAGTTTTAGGGTCGAGATTAGTGTTTGAAGAATTATATTGAAAACACAAAAAATTGCTCCGAAGTTGAAGTTTATGTTGCCTCGACTACAGCTCAATCGGTTGAGACTCATTAAAGCTAAATTCTTTGCTCAACTCCAGTCACCCTATTGAGACTCTTTTTGTTTTTTTAGGAAAACCCTATCGAGACTTGAGTAAACTAATTTCTCAATTTGCAATCCATAATAACCCAAGGACCCAAGGAACCGTGTACTAGGGGTCTAGAGCTTATTCAAAGTCATATTAGGTCATCATAAGCATGAAAACACTCATTGAAAATGAGATCTTGTTGCGACGTTTGGCTCCAAAGGTTTGTACCAAGTGAACTCTCTGACACCTTATTGAAGATCAAGAAGTGCCTCAAGTCCTATATATATTAAAAAATAAAAAAGGAGTGCCTCAAGTGAAGTTACTACATCAAGAACCTACTTTATTCAAGTAGTTGCTACAGGGTTAGACATCGATTAGGTATTTGTACATTAAAGAGATTTATAAGTAAAATAGTCCAACATGGTTGGAGCTGCATACAGTCACGTGTGTAAGTTTCTGCTATAGGTAGCAATACTTGGATTGAGGATAGTCTTGTATTGTAACAACTTGTATTTTACTTAGTGAATTCTATAATTTGGTGGTAAGTTACAAACTATTGAAACAATTTTTTCTGTCGGAGTTCTTTCTTCATAACCATATATAGTTATGTACATCACATGTAAAATTGGAATTTCACCTAATTAGTTTAAACTAATCAAGTTGGTTAATTAATTAAAATCAACTGAGGACTAAATTTCCCAACACTTTTCCCATAGTTTTGAATGTTACTAATATAAACTTATTCTTCTAGTTTAGGAGAAGATTACTATTCTCACAAAAAATTAATTTTTATTTATTACTTTGTAAACTAATTATAAGTTTGAAGAATAATATATTTGAAATAATTAGCCAAAATTTATAAAGAAAAAATCACAATTTACCATCTTGTGGTTAACACTACCATAATTTAATTTATAAATTTTCAATTGTTACATTTAATCCTTAAGTTTTGGATTAAAATAAAATCGTTAAGTTTCCTTTTGAAGTACCCCTTGACTATTCCATTTTAATACAAAATTTAGAGAGTCAAACTTGTTGCGTTCAAGTGTGACCCCAGTTAAATTAACCAATATCCTAGGTTGATTAAATTAGTCTAATTTTATGCAACATTTAATTAATGCAGCAACAAATAAATTTGACACAGGCAACATGGTCACGATGGTGAAAGCTTCACAGGAAAAATCCTAACAGGTGATATATAGGTCACCACTCCTTGAATAATCCACTAACAAAGATTGAGGTTACAAGTATAGGGAATATACTCAATCCCAAAGTACCTACCTATAGTAGATCCTACTGATTGATCCAAGCTCAGCTCCAACTCAATTGGACTACTCTTCTTAGTGTCCTTCTTTGGTGTGCACTGATCTATAATCTACATGATTGACTTCACCATAGAAATCCTTGATTCTTGGTTTTGTAATAGCTTCACTAAAAACACCTCAATGATCTTCAATACGATGTCAGAGACGATGGTGGTAAATAGCTCGAAGGCACACAAAAGTTGTAGTGAAATCTTATTCTTTCTCTTTCTGAACTCACAAGTTCACTAGGTGGAGGCTAGAGTTTTATCTCTTAAACCCTTAGGGTTTTTGCCTTTACAACTGCATTTTTTGCCTCTAAAAGTTGCGCAATAAGTGGTTTATATAGGTGCACAAAGTAGGGTTAAAACCTATCAAGAATACTTCTCTTATTAGAATTTGGAGTTAAATCCTATAGTTTTTTTGCACTTCCTAGTTCAACTTTTAGGGTCAACTTTAAACTGCAATATGTCACTAGTTTCAAATTCAAATAGGCCTGAATGCAAATTAAAGATATGAGCGGAAGAACAATAACTCCTCCTCTTGAGCATATCGAAAGTTTGTCGTCTTTGAGCAATTTCTAACCTAGACTCAACCTTTTTGTCATGGGTTTCCAACATTCAATATTTTGGACCTAACAAAATTGTAACAATTATTATATATATATATATATATAAATAAAACCCGGATTGGACTGAATTGTGATTGGATCAACTACAAGGGATAATTTAGTGTTTTAATAAATGTAAAATCTATTAATTAGGACAAAACCCTAAGAGTTTTATTTTAATCCAAACTTTTTAAGTTCAAATATAATAAATGAAAACTTATAGACTAAATTGTGATAAGATCAAAAGAAGGACTAAAATGTAATTGACCATATATATATATATATATATATTTTGAGTGAAGGGAGAAAACTTTAACTAAAATCCCAATCTCATAAAATTGTAAATCAATTTAAAAAATTTGTGGACAAACAGAGGTAATTGACAAATTATTGCTAATAGTCAAATAAATTAAACATGTATGTTTGGTTGGAATGAGTTTAGAGAGGATGGAAAAAAAATGAAAAATAGGAGAGAAAATAGGTGAGATAGGTATTTAGTTGGAAGGAGAGAGAGAAGAGAAAAATGGTGGGCCCGGCTATTTTGTTTCTTTTTTCATTATCTCACTTTGTCTTTTTCCTTATTTTATTTTTATCTATGACTCCACTGTTGTTGTTTTCGGGTTTCTTTTACTTTTTTTTTTTACTTATCTCAGTTTTTGTCTTTTTCTTTATTTTGTTTTGATCTTTCTTTCATTCTCGGTTTTTTTTTTTAAAATTATTTATTATTATTATTTTTTTATACAAGTTTTGGATTCTTTTAGCTTGTGCTTTTAAAATATATATTAAAAAAAAAAGGTGAAGTGTCCATATACAAATTCTTAATTAAAAAAAATGTGTATTAAAATTTGTGTTGCTTTTTGTTTTATTTAATAAGGATATAATTGAAAATTTATACTAACTTCATTCTCAACAGTTTTTTATATCTCTATTTTCTATCCTCCTAACCAAACACATTTGTGAGTAAACTAAATATTTTCTATTCTTCCATTTTTTTACCTCTCCAACCAAATGGACTAGAGTTATAATGGAACAATTTATACATATTTTGAATTATTTTTTTAATAAATAATTTGGGGCTATGATGCATGGCCGGAGCGAAGGAGGCAGTGGGCTCAAATTTTTATTTTTATTTTTAATTTTTCAAATGTTAAAATAGGTTTTTCCTTTATTTATATTTTTGTGTGAAACTCTTTGCCCACCAGCCAAGGTGTTGATAGGGATGGAGGCAAATCCAGCAAAGCAATTATCAACCAAAATCCAAAAGAAACGACGCTAGAGCATCATATGGATGTCATGTAAATGCCAAGCTTGCTTGACATATACATGTACACACACTTCCATTACTTTCATCTTTCCTTTCTTTTTGTTCAATTTTAATTTTAAGTTGTACTAAATTTCACTCTTGTTGATATCAAAAAACCCAAAAAAAAAAAAAAAAAAATCAGTCCCCCCTTTTTTAAAATAAAAAATCACTCTCGTTGATTATCGGAAAAATTTTACAAAGAATTTTATGATTATCGGAAAACATTTTTAAGTTTGACCAAATTTTACAACAAAACAAACATAGTGATAATATATTTGGAATAATTAGTCAATTTTTTATTAAGGAAAAATTAATATTTTTTTCCATGTACTTTAACCCTATCACAATTTAGTCAATAAACTTTCAATTGCAACATTTGGCCCTTTAAGGTTTGGACTAAAATAAAATTATTAGGGTTTTGTCCAAAATATTTATATCATTTCATTTTAATCCAAACTTTAAGTTGTCAAAATGTAAAAATTGAAAAAAACTTGTTGGACTAACTTGAGATTGGGTCAAACCACAATAATAATTTGGTCATCCCAAAAAAAAAATGCCGAATCTATTAATTTAAACCAAATTCTATTGGTTTCATTTTAAAATCAATACTTTATACTTTATACTTTATAGTATCAAATATAATAATTGAATATTTGTGGACTAAATTTTAATAGGATTAAACACAAGGGCTTATAAAAACTTTCTTTATTTGTTATGTTGTTTAAGTGGCACTCATTTATATTTTTGTCACGTTAATTTGTAAGTTTTTTTTAATAAAATTTATAATTGATTTAGCATTTTCCTTTAACGCACGTATGGAAGTAAGAGATTAAAAAAGAGGTTAGTTCACTTCAGATAAGATTTAGAGATTAAAATCTGATTTCAGTTTTCTCAAAAAAAAAAATCTGACTTCAAAATTTTTGACTGTTGTTGTTGTTGTTGTTTTATTTATTTATTTTTTTGAGAAACAAAGAGGTTGTTGTTGATGATAAAGTTAGAAGAAGAAGAATCGGAGAAAGTTGTAACTAAAAAAATCTCAGTAACTGTAATGCGGACGAACTAGCACTAACTGCACCAAGTTCACTGGAGAAGACACATTTGGGATTCAAATATAAAAGTTTAACAGTTCACCACAACACAACAAAAAACACAACACACACATCGTCTCTTTCGTTAAACAATTCGAAAATCACAAAATATTTTTGCTCTGTGTGTCATTGTTTTCTCCGGCATAAAGAAGAACACCTCTGCTCAGATGCCAATTTAAGGTAAGGCTTTTTCATTCTCTACTGGGTCTCTTGCATGTCTTGAAGAATCTCTCTTCTGCATTATTTCATTTAAATATTCATTTGTTTTTCGCACTTTACATTAAGAAACTTTATTTTTTGATAAGTACTTTACATTAAGAAACTTATAATAAATGTATTTAAAAGTTTGTCCTTCTGTAATTTTTTTTCTTTCTTTTTTTGTTTTTGGCAGGAATGTTTTAGGTTATTTGAGCTGCATTTTCTAATTCTATGTTATGAAAGTTTTCATTTTGATCCATTTATAAGCCCTCTCTAAGGTACCCTTTTCTTGGTAGGTTCTGAAAATCCGAGAAAATCCAGTTCTAGTACACCTAAATTTGTTTATTCTAAGCCCAACAACCAAAAACTTATTTTACTAATTACCCAGGTCATACATTTCTATTTGTTGAGCAAATGCACTTCCTGTGATCTCAAAAATTCATAGAATTTTTGCTTTAAGGGAAAGGGAAAAGGGTTCATGCTCTTTTTCACTTTCTCATTTGAATCATCACAGGAATTGTTCTGTTTTGTCAATTCTGATCCGCACCATTCCAATTAGGGTAATCAACTTCTTACCAAAAATGTCCGAATCCAATCCAAACATTCCCTTGATTCCACAGCTGTCCTCGCGAAACCTCCCTGATTTCAAACAATCTGTGAAGCTGAAATATGTGAAACTTGGCTACCATTACCTCATCACCCATGGAATGTACCTGTTTTTGTCGCCTTTGATTGTTCTAATGGCAGCGCAACTCTCTACATTCTCACTTCAAGATGTCTATGACCTATGGAACCATCTCCAGTTCAATCTCATATCTGTGATACTTTGCTCAACTCTCCTTGTCTATTTATCAACCCTTTATGTACTTACTCGTCCCCGCCCAGTCTACCTTGTTGATTTCTCGTGCTATAAGCCAGAGGATGCCCGGAAATGCACAAGGCAGGTGTTCATGAATCGGACCTGTTTGACAGGGACATTTACTGAGGAAAACGTCGAGTTCCAACGGAAAATTATGGAGAGGTCAGGTCTTGGAGAGTCAACTTATCTTCCTGAAGCGGTTTTGAGAATACCTCCAAACCCATCAATGGCAGAGGCAAGGAAAGAAGCTGAGATGGTAATGTTTGGTGCCCTTGATCAGCTTTTTGAGAAAACGCGTTTGAAACCAAAAGACATTGGGATTTTGATCGTGAATTGTAGCTTGTTTAATCCAACACCATCACTAACTGCCATGATTATTAACCATTACAAGCTTCGAGGGAATATCATTAGTTATAATCTGGGTGGAATGGGTTGTAGTGCTGGTTTGATCTCAATTGATCTTGCTAAAGATCTTCTTCAAGTTCATCCCAATTCGTATGCTTTGGTGATTAGCATGGAGAATATCACTTTGAATTGGTATTTTGGGAATGATAGATCGATGCTTGTTTCGAATTGTTTGTTTCGAATGGGAGGGGCTGCAATTTTGCTTACAAACAAGAGGTCTGAACAATGTCGATCCAAGTATCGATTAGTTCATACAGTTCGTACCCACAAAGGAGCTGATGATAAGTGCTTCTCTTGTGTTACTCAACAAGAGGATTCCACTGGGAGGATTGGAGTTTCTTTGTCTAAGGATCTAATGGCAGTTGCTGGGGATGCTTTAAAGACTAATATAACCACATTGGGTCCTCTTGTGTTGCCTATGTCTGAACAATTGCTCTTCTTTGCCACATTGCTTGGAAAGAAAATTTTCAAGATGAAAGTGAAGCCATACATCCCAGATTTCAAACTGGCTTTTGAGCATTTCTGCATTCATGCCGGAGGAAGAGCTGTGCTGGATGAATTGGAGAAGAACTTGCAGCTTTCGGATTGGCATATGGAACCTTCAAGGATGACACTCAACCGTTTTGGCAACACCTCAAGTAGCTCTCTTTGGTATGAATTGGCTTATACAGAAGCCAAGGGGAGAGTGAAGAAGGGAGACAGAATATGGCAGATAGCGTTTGGATCCGGGTTCAAATGTAACAGTGCAGTTTGGAAGGCTCTAAAGACTGTGAATCCAGCAAAGGAGAACCCATGGATGGATGAGATTCATCAGTTCCCAGTGAATGTTCCTAAGATCTCGACCATCTGAATGCGACGGTGACAGGTCCCCTGCTCTTTGAGTGGTGAATCCTTCTTGTTTTTTTGTTTCAATGGGGATCCAGGATATGGTTTTTTATTTTTTATTTTAGGTTGGAAAGGTGGTAGGGCTGGTGTATTTTCGTTTTCTAAATCTTTGTTTTGGTTAGTTTCTAATTGTATGTTGTTAACCGTTACTGTTTGGTAGGATATTAAGAATGTTTATGATTTTCTGTAATGCCAGATGGAGGTCAACTGAGCTCTCTAGTCAGAAATTGAGATTTAACTGTGATTTTCTGGCTATTTATCAGGTATAATGTTTCCAGATAGGACCAGACTAGGAGAAGGTGTTTTCACGTTATCTTGAAAGTCCATGGCAGTAGATTGAGGGAGAAAATGGGCATTTGCCTATAATTTACAAACTATACAGCAAAATGCCCCTGTTTTGAAACTATTTAGTAAAATGCCCCTGTTTTTTAAGCTCGATTTTAACAAAATCGAGTTTTATGTAAAACTCGATATTCTCAAAATCGAGTTCTATGTATACTTTTAAGTTAGCAATGTCGAGTTTCACTTAAATTTTTTTTAAAATTTAAATGGCAAAATATGCATAGAATTTGACATTGCTAATGTCGAGTTTCACTTGTAACTCGATTTTGTTGAAATTGAGTTTAAAAAATAAAGACATTTTGTTAAATAGTTTCAAAATAAGAGTATTTTGTTGCATAATTTGTAAATTAAGGGCAAATGCCCATTTTTTCCTAGATATTGAGATCAATCATTTTTGAAGGGAATGGAACTCTTTTTTTTTTTTTTTTTTTTTTGAGAAACAAGGGAATGGAACTCTGATCATTGTCTTCATTTGGATATTTTGAATTGCTATCAAGATCATCAAATAGCAATCATGAATATCACTTACCACGGATAATATAACTCTATTTACAGATGAGTCCAACTTTAATATATATTTTTAATTATTCATGAGATCCAGCCATCTAGTATACATGATATATTACTTTTTTTGAGAGAGTTTCAACTTATGACGTCTGCTTCTGATAATAGCTCTTTATCATCAAACCAAGACACCAATCAGTTTTTGGTGTAGGCGGGAATTGAACCCCAGATCTCTTATTCAACCATCAAAGATTTTACCAGTTGAGCTAATTGGAACCCACCATGATATATTACTTGGTTTCATGTTTCCTTCATTTTTGATTTAGCGTGTGCATCTAATAGGTGGCACTAGAAAACCAATAGGCATCTAAAGTAGTAGTCTTTTTAATTCATCTCTTTTTAAAATGAACTAGTCGCAGGCTAAGTGTGTGGAAATAAATAATTATTTTGTATTGTAATATATTGTATAATTTTTTCTCTAAAATTTTTGAAGATATTTTGTTCTCCCTAAAAATTAAACAATTTCTATTCGGTCCATTTAGGTATTTTTTGGTCCCATTTGGTCCAATTAGGTATTTTTCGATCCCATTTGATCTAATTCAGTCCAATTTGGTCCCCTCGGTCCAATTCAGTCCACTTGGTCAATTTCGGTCCCCCCTTCAGTCCATTTTATAGATTAATTGGGCCTTAAATTGATTCTTTTGTAGGTTTTCTTTTTAAGTTTAGCTCAAAAATTCATTTTTTTCTCAAGTTTTGGATTGAAAAGTATGAAATTTTATTAGGCTAAACTCTTTAGTTTTGAGTTAAAAAATACAAGGAAAATACTAAAATAGACATTAGAAATTAGAAATATGAGCCCTAAAAATGCAACAAAAATGATAAATATTCAAAAGTCTTATTCCGTCCATTTTGTCCTCTTTGGTCATATTCATTCCTATTTAGTCCATTCTGTCCAATAAAGTTCTATTTGGTCCAATTCGGTCTTATTCAGTCCATCTCGGTCCAATTCGGTCCATTCAGTCCATATTTGCTCTATTCGGTCCACATTGGTTATATTCTGTCTACTTCAGTCATATTCGGTCAATTCTGTCCACTTTGGTCCTATTCAGTCCATTCTGTCTACTTTGGTTCTATTTGGTCCTATTCGGTTCATTATGTCCACTTTGATCCACTTCAGTTCTATTCGGGTCATTCGGTCTATTTTGGTCCTATTCGATCCATTTTGTTCACTTTGGTTCTATTTGGCCCATTTTGTCCACTTCAGTCCTATTCAGTCCACATTGGTCCTGTTTGGTCCATTTTTTCCACTTCAGTCCATTCTGTCCTATTCAATCCACCTTGTTCTTATTCTGTCCATTTGGTCCACCTTATTCCTATTCGAACCATTCAGTCCGATTCTGTCCATTTGGTCAACTTTGTTTCAGTTGGTCCAATTTGGTCAGTTCGGATCACTTCGGTTTATTTTGGTCTACTTCAATTTATTTTTGTGCACTTACATAATGGAAAAAAACATGTTTAGGTTAAAAGCACCTAATTTAAATCCAAATTTATTTTATATATATATATATATATAAATCTCAAACTCGTAACATCTAAAATCTTAAGCGTAATACTTATTGTTGCTATGCTTTTTCTGAGCCACATTAATGTAGTATTTCGATCCACTTTGATATGGCTAATTTAAGTGAAAGTCTTTCTAAACATAATAGCTATAAATATACAAATGTAATCTTTAGGGCAATTATTCTTTTGTTTTAATGTCGTTACTTTTAAATAAATTGCATGAGGTTGAATTATACATTTAAGCAAAATAAATAAATATATACATGTATGTATGTATGTATAATTTTTATTTAAATAAATTATTCAAATTATTCATTCTCTTAAAAGAGATAATCATGATAATCAAAACTCATATCAAACTTATATTGAATATGTATAATTTATTCTCTAAATTTTATTGGAGAGAGAGAGAGAGTACTTGTGATGGGGAACTAAAAAATACAACACCAAAACGTATGAACCCAAAATAGAGTTTTAAAAATCACAATGATTCATCAAATATAAAATAGAGTTGCAAGAAAGAATAAAAAATCAAGAGAAAGAGGATAACCACTTTTTCAAGAGAGAATGTGAGAGAGAATAATAACAAATTTATAGAAAATAATATGAGAAGAAAAAGAAGTAAAAATACAAAATATATAGTAATAAACACCAAATTATCCAAGTCATGTTATGCAATAAAATAATATTATATTCTTATATACTACTATCTTTTTAATGCAATATGATAACATCTATGAAATCAAATAGAATAAAAAAGATAACAACTTAAAAACATATAAATTATCACATCAACCCAAGTTAGAGTTTCAAATAATACAAAAATTCATCAACCTAAAGTAGAGATGCAAGAAAAATATAATAAAATCCACCAAAAAAGGAAAAAAAAAAAAAAAAAAAAAAAAAAAGAGAAAAACAATTTTTTGTGTGTGAAAAAATTATGAATAGAATGGAAAAGAGAATTGTAAATTTATAGTAAGAGGAGAGGAATAAGAAACGCAAAAAATTTAGGAAGGTAAAGGAATAGAGGAAAAGTGATATTAAGGTAGATGGTAACAGGGAGATAAAAAGGTAAAAGGGAGGAGAAAAAGTAAGAGAAAATATAACAATAAATTGGGGAAAAAAAAATTAAAAAAAAGAAGAATTAAAATTAACATAGCATTATACTGTTTATCTATACTAAAATTTGGTGTATTTAGAACACTTGATGTGAGAGATTTTTCAGTGTTTGGTGTGCCAAATGCCAAAAATTTGGCATTTGGCACACCTGATGCTAGTGCTCTAGAATGATAGCATTTCCAACCTTATTTTTTTTCATACACAAAAATGAGACTGACTTTGTCATAAGCCTTATAGTTTAATAGAACATCTTTTAGTATTCCTAACAAAGATGTTCATAATTCATATCATTTCTCTCCAACTATTACCGGAAAAAAAAGAAACAAAAAAAAAAGAGATTTTACTTTGATGGAAGAAGTCCATTCTTTTTTTCGTAATGTGATGAAGATAATTTGGTTTTGACTTCAATTCCGTAACTGGTTTGAGCCTTTAACGGACAGGGACTTCCTGACACAATGAGAACATACCACGTTAATAATTTTAGGTACTGAAGCTAATGAAATGTGTAAGAGCAAAGAGCATGAAATAAAGATGCATTTCTTTGGTATCATCTTCTAAAAACTTCACAATGCCACCCGCTATAGAATACCAAAAGGTTTTTCTCCTTTCAAAATGTTTTTGACCAGCCACATTTCCTAATCGTACCCCTCAGGGAATAGAGTGCTGAATAGTACTGACTTCCGAGGTGACTCAAACATATAAACTCACAATTTCCGTTTTGCAACCCATGATGGCCTCATAAGTCATAAGTCATAACTTCATAATATTTTTCCTATGCGGAGAGGGAGAACATGTTTAAAGTTCAGGAACTGTGTCAAGAATTCTTCCTCTGTTCTATCTACTGAACTCATTCCCAGGAAAGTATTCCTTATTCCAAAGTCCAAACACACGTACCATGCTTCTCTTTCACACAGTGGAATCCGTCATATATGAGGAACTTATATGAGGAGGGTATAATTCACCGAATGCATTGAATAGTTTCACCCGATTCCAACTAAAATGACAAGCAGTTATTCATGGCCATCCAATTCTACAGGTTCACATTTTGCAGCTCACAAAGTTTCTGCGAATGTGTTTGCATAAGTTTTGATAACTTATTCGCTTAAAGGTCAGTAAAAAAGCTTTAATCAAATAAAATAAGCTTATTTGCAGAAACTTACCTTTAAGCAAACAAGCTGCCAAAAGCAGTACAAAAAACCTCCACCACTTATGGCAAAGCCTTATTGTTGGAGTAAAATGGTAAAACGGCACAGGCTCAGACACACCCGAGGAGAGAGAGAGAGAGAGAGAGAGAGAGAGAGAGAAATCAAGGTTCAAGTTCAAGATGTAACCTTCATAGAAAAATAAATACATTCAGACGGAAATACTACTACAAAACAACCATGCCAAATGTCCCCAACAACTACCAAGACAAAATAGAATCAATATCCTGTGATAACCGCGAAAGGTCCCAATAATTGCCAATCCTACAAAAGGGCCAATATCCACCATAGATGTCAGCAAAATGTACACAGCAATCCCACTTTTTAAAAGTTAACAATATAAGGATCCCAATATAACCTCAATCCTTTGCAGACTTGTTGATGAGTGACTTGTGAATGTGAGGAATCACACCACCACCAGCTATTGTTCCTTTGATGAGTGTATCAAGTTCTTCATCACCACGAATTGCCAGCTGAAGATGCCTAGGTGTTATACGCTTCACTTTCAGATCTTTGCTTGCATTGCCTGCCAGCTCCAAAACTTCTGCAGTCAGGTATTCCAAGATAGCAGCAGAGTACACAGCAGCTGTTGCACCAACTCTTCCATGGGCCATGACCCTCGTCTTAAGGAGACGGTGAATACGACCAACAGGGAACTGCCGGATCAGATGTACAAGGTTGACTCATTAGTGAACTCGAAGCAAAAGAGCATAATCCCTTTTTTAGGATAAGTGAAATGAGCAAAACTCAACAAACTTAATGCATTAAACGTAGAAAGCTAACATTATAAAAACAGGTAATACCAAAATAGTTCATCAATTGTGAATAACATCCATCACTTGTATCTGGAATTCTATTAGGAAATAAGCAAGACTGCTAAAATATTTGGGCAAGTATTTAAGCCATCCAGGAGTTCAACATTTCAAACTTAGTAGAATATACAAACAAATAAAACTTGTGTTTTAAAGAACCTCTATCAACTCCTGTTGTAGTGCCCAATCCTCTTATACCTCCAAATAAGGTTTATGCTACTGGCCCAAGCATATGTAGCCAAGGATTGGTCATATTCAATGAATTGGTTCAATATCAATGGCAGGAAGCATAGGATCCAAACTGCCACCAGATATTCTTAGTTAGAGAAAAGGGATCCATGAGATGTAAGGGCCATGAAATGCATGAGGCAAACGTAAGTATTCAATTAAACTAGAGTGTTGGATTATTCTTTTCTTATAAATTCTTTCAAAGGCAAATGAATGGAATGAAGCATGTAGCATGTAGCACTAAATTCCAAAATCTGGTCCCCCACAAAAGCTTTAGCCTAGAGTATTTGTATATGTTTGGTCCCTAAAAAGTTATTCATTTTCAATTTCATCTCTAGAAAGTACTTCATGTCAAATTAGTCCTATGTTTTTTTTTTCCAAATGAGTCAATTTGGTCTCATCGGACTATGATGTTACATTATGTGGATGCAAAAGAGTGATATATATCATTGTTTTAGGATGTGGCACATAACATAGATAAACAAGAGACAAATGGAATGCAAGTCCTTTATGTCTCATGCGGTCTATTTGGAGAGAAGTGTGAGAAATCAAATTTTGGCTTTAAGCTTGATTTCTTGAGGTTTATATAATTGGAGGGCTTCCACGGCACATTGTTCTTTTTTGAAATTACTTGAACATAATGATCTTTGTAGTCTTAACTGATAGCTTTCAGTGTGTCTCTTATATACATTCTATGTACAAAGGCTCCCCCCTCTCCCTCCCCTCTTTTGTGCCTTTTTAAAGTTACTTATACAAAACAAAATTAGCATATTAACTAGGCAGCCAATTCTCGAGACTATGAGGAAATTAGCGTTGCATGTGAGGAGTACAGGTGAAACGGGCGAGAAAATGAGAGGGAAGCTTGTGTGGGTCACATGCAGTACTAAGTCTCCCCCTCAGGAATTGGCTGACTAGGTAAAACATGTATTTTGTTATGTACCAAGTTAAAAAAAGAATAGCACAAATTATCATTTTCCATCACAAAATGTGATGCTGCAGTGTCCAGAGACTAAATTATTCATTTGAAAAGAGAGAGACTAACTTGACATGAAATGTTTTTGAGATATGAATTGTAATGTTGGTATTTTTAAAGGATACATATACTTTCTCCAAAATTTTAAGAGGAGAAATATTGTCATTGGTCTCTTATGTAAAAAGAAATTCCTGAAGTATTAAAAAAACCTGAAATCTGTTTTAAACTCCAAAATGTAAACATGTGAAAAAAAAAGCATAGGCCAGAAAGTTGAGATAAGGAGAATTAGGAACATTAATCAATATGCCACCAAATTATAGTCCTTTTGGATATGAACTTACTCTAAATACTCCATTAAGCTCAGCATTGAAGTTTTCTAAATATTTAGCATTTAACCAATAAGATGTCCCATCTTTAGGAAAAGAACATCACAATTTTACCACATTATTGGGCAAGATACATCATCATGTGCAGGTTCCATGCAGAAGGAAATTATGATTGTGAAGATAATAAATGAAGGAAACACGAGTCAGCTCCTGTATAGCATTTACAATTCCACTGATTATTATGTCTGGATTATTATCAGGAACCTAAGTGTTTCAATTGCTTTAAAAATGCCAAGCCCTTCAAAACCCATTACAACTTGATCAATAGAGCTTGACAATCCTAATCTCACCATAGAGAGAGAGAGAGAGATATTATGGTAAGTTGGTAACAGCTTTATTGGATGCTACTTCTGTTGCTAAGAGGCTACATGAACAAGATTAATCCCACATAAAAATTAACTGTTTCACATTTCAGTGGAGCAAACTAAGGAACCCCTTAAGACAGCTTAAAAATCCAAGACCAGAAAAAGCACATGTTCTGAGTCTGCTAAAATAAATCACAGACACTTCATAATGCTTCCTAAAACCTGTTCAACTAGCCATAAAAATAGTCTCCAAGCAATTTATCCCCCAAAAATGCATTTTAAAGTTTGAAGACATCATCTTTTACTTTTTTTGATAAGTAATAAAAATATAAACAATCAGTTACAAAAATTAAATCAACATTAGAAAATAAAGAAAGATTCCTCAAGGCTGAAGTCATCATCTTATTTAGACCACTGACAAGATATAATACACATTCACAATTTGTTTATAATTTCTAAGGGACAAGTCCAAGATCTCTTTGCACCTCAACTTTTTTACTTTAAACCTTACCACCTGAGCTCAAGACAAACCATTACTTAGGACTAAATGAGAAACAAGTCTACTGCCAACTTCTGTCCATTGATTACATAACTTGATGCAGTAGCATCTAAGCCAAGAAGGGCCAGTAGATTATTTTGCCTAGTCCATAGTTATTATAAGATAAGACTAGTCTATCTCTCGATGTTGTTGTTGTTGTTGTATTTTTTTTTTTGATAGGTTAAAAAAAAAGGGCCAACTGACTAGCATGTGACTTTCAATGATGTTTGATGGTTAGGATTTAACTGTTATATGTAAGATGAAGGGATAGGATTCTAAGGTTACTGAAGGCCATTATAGATAGCCTCTTTTGAGTCATTGTAGGCAGCATTTTCTTATCTATTGCATGAAATTTCAGATTTGAATATTTCTTGAGCTCTTGGACCTAGAACTTGATATTTGATTGTTCCAATTCCAATCCTATTATCTTTTTCTTTGCTTTAATGTTGTTTGATGCTAGAATTTCTTCTAGATAGATCTAAGTTCTCATTGTATTAAGTAATATCAGAGCAAAAGATCCTAGATCTAAGCCACAAAATTTAGATCTAAGTCAAAGGTTGCAATGTTAAGCTATGGTTGGTCATGGTACAAGTTGTGGGGTAGAGGAAATCAAGGCCAATAGACAGATATGGTTGAGATGACGCGTATGATTGAAGATTTGTCATGAGTTGTACAAGTTCTTTAATGACAGGAACCAGCAGGAGCCCGTACAGAGATGCTGAAAGGTGAATGCAAACCCTAGGACACCAAAATGTGGATGATGATTATTATTTTTTATATAATTTGATAGTTAAAATAGAGGGGGGGGGGGGGGGGATTTGAACCTTGGATGTTTCCATTGGAAATGTCGGGAGGTGCTGGTTGGGGTACAAGGCTCTTGATAGAGGATGAGGATGAAAAAAAAAAAAAAAAACCCTTTCATGAAGTCAGACCTATAGAACGTGTGACAGAAGGCAGATTGGAGGATTGGTTGGTGAGGGAATCAAGATAGAGGTTGCTGACTTTTTGGGAGATGCACGCAAAGGATCATTTAGATTGGGAAGCTAGTTTAGAGATATTTTGAGTGGAAGCCCATGAGTGAAGAAAGAAAGGTGTTGTTTGTAAAGCTTAAATTGAAGGGTACTACGCTTCAATGGTGGAAGAGAGTTAAAGAGCAACATGCTCGACAAGGCAAGCCAAAAATCAAGCGTGGGAGCACATGAAATTGAAGCTACAGAAGCAATTTTTGCTAGCTAATTATGCAGTGAAATTGTATGAAAGATTCCATTCATTAAAACAAAGAGGGATGTTTGTGGAGGAATGCACTTTGGAGTTCAACAACCTTTCTATTTGAGCTAGCGTCGATGAGGCTAACAAGCAAATGAGATCTATATTGCAGGCGTAAACCAACCTATTAGCGATGAAATGGAGTTGATTAATTTTGAAGACACTTGACAATGTACCTTAATGACAGAAAAGCAGGTGTTGTGTTATGGTGCTAGGAGAACTTTGTCGGCAAGAGTTGGTTGTGCAATACAAAGGGGTTCATTAGTCGTTCGGGGTGTTCATAGTTCATACTGACCAAACAACTCAAAATGTTGGTCGAGATACTACCATAATGCATCAAGCAATGAGGAGAAATACTAGCAATGTTGATAGAAGTGAAAAAGGGAAAGATATAGTAAGATATGGAGCACAAAGCAATTCTGGTCCAGCTTCTTCCAAGGTTGGTTATGGATCACATGTATGATGTTTTGCTTGTGGGGAAAAGGGGCACACCTAAGAATTTCCACAATGACAGGTGAACCTTGTAGAACTTGAAGGGGAAGAAGAGGTGCTACTGGAGCCAACTTATGATAATGAGATAATCATGATAATGAGGAAGAGGATGTTGATATTTATCCAGTAGGAGAGTCCTTGGTTGTGCTGTGAGTGATATAATGACAACACTGAAAGTGGAGGAAGAAGATTGGAGGCATCATGATATTTTCCAGACAAGAGTTCTTAGTGATTGTAATAGGTGTGCAATGTTGTTCTCAATACGAGGAGCTGTGAGAATATATCTCCAAAGAGGTGACTGAAAATTTGAAATTGCATATCAAAAGCATCCTTATCCTTACAAAATTGCTTTGCTTTTGAAATGGTAATGAAGTGTTGGTTACGTCTTGCTACTTAGTCAATTTTCCTTGGTGACAATGTTGATAGTGAGGGTACATGCGATATTGTGCCCATAAATCCTTGTCACGTTCTATTGGGAGACCATTGTTATATGACTATGACATGATCAATCACACTGGAGCCAATAATTAAATCATTCCGAAGGGCAATGAAAACTATATCTTGCATCCTCTTAGGGAAAAAGTCGCCAGTTCTTCTAAATACATCAAGATTAATGGCTTCTAGACTGCTACAAAGTTTGAAGCTAAGAGTCAAGATTTGGGAGTTATATATGCCTTTGCAAAGTTGGGAAGGAAGTACAGCTTTTAGAGTTTGATGATCATTCCCCAGAAATTCAACAACTCTTATGAATTACCTCATTGTTTGCCAGCAATGAGAAGCATTCAGCATGCTATTGATTTAGTACCAAAGGCAGCTTTGCTAAATCTGACTGTTTATAGAATGCCACCTCAACAACGAGTTGACATGCAGATATAAGTTGAGGAGTTGATTAACAAAAGTTCAGTGCGCAAATTCAAAAGCCCTTGTGCTGTCCCATTTTTCCTACACGGATGGCTCACGGAGGATGTGACGCGTCTTACCCCAAAAGGTTACAAACTTTATGGTGGGTGCGTTTGTATAAGCTGTTGGAAAACAGTGTTTTTAAAATGAGCCTTTGTAAAAAAGTTATTAGAAGTTGTGGTTGCAAAACAGTCTTTGGTTTTAAAAACGCTCTTTTAAGCTCCCAAAACGTCTAACCTTATGGACCCAGTATCTTCTCCCCAAAAGTCAGAATATTGGCAATTTAGAGGATGAAAATTTTGAAACACTAACAGAATTTTTATAAAACAGAGGAAGAATTGGAATCCTAACAGAATTTGTGAGTAATCAATTTATGTTCCCTGTTGTACATTCAAGCAGGCTGCAACCCAATACAAAATCAAAGCAAGTTCTTTTATACAATTAGGTGATAACTCAAAATCCAAATCTCCAAAAATAATAACTTACTATTTCTAGACTGTATTAAGCAATCAGATCAGCTTTATTTCTGAAACATGCCAATTATTTATAAAAGTTGAAACTAAAGATCACCATAAAGTAAAAGTTGGACAGGTTGAAACCACATAACAAAACCCATCTGCAAACACCAAATAACCATGAAAGCACAAAAATCGCATATCAAACATAGACACAGTCCAGTCCAGTGGGGGCCTGACATGCTCCGAAATAGTGCAAAATTGAATGACCCATTGCTTGAAATTAAACAATAAAGAAAACCCAGTAACCCAAAACCAAAGAAATGCAAGAAACAGAGTACCTGAAGACCAGCTCGAGAGGAACGAGTGACGGGCTTTTTCTTGTCTTTGTCCTTGTCCTTGCTTAGGGTTTTGCCCATTATCAAACCCTTTGCGCCTTTCCCTGACATCTTATCTGCTAATCTCTAATCGAATCGAATCAACTTGATTGATTGAACTATCAAGAGGGATATCGAGCTCCTCTGACTCTAACTCTGAGAGAGATAGAGAAAAATCGATTTTGGTTTGGGGTAGAAAGTAGAAACTAGTGAAATCACAAGCTCTTTGTAAACTCAGAATTTTAGTTCGTAGTCGGTGATGAGATTGGGCATTTTATCTGCGAACACTATAACATATCAACTAAAATGATTTGTCTTGATCATGGAAGTGAAAACTTCTAGTTGATGTGTTGATATATTTTAAGAGTTAAGACATATTGAACTGGACCGCTGTGAGATTTATTATTCTCCTAAAGGCTGTCAAATGAATAATAAATCTCACGACTTCTTTTTACATGAACTCTTAATCCTGAGAGAATAATGGACCTGATCATAAAGTGTAGATTGCTTTGATATATCAGGAGTGAGATCTAGAGTTACGATCAAAATCTCAGTATGTTGGGCAACCACATTTAGTGTTGATGGAACATTTATTCTCAAGATAGAATTCATAATCTCTTAACGGAGATATAAAATATTCCCTTGAGATAAGTTTAATGGGTTTGTTATTCAGAATGTTAGGCCTAACTACTTTAGTAAATAGTTACTAAAGTATATATTTATGAAATTGGATTTCATAAATATATGATGAATAACTTAAAGGATTAAACCGGGTACTCAAGGATTAAGATGTAGTAATCTACAAAGTGGCAGTCTATATTTATGACTTTGTATTACTACGAATATTTTATGAAGGGGTTGCATGTACAATAAAGTCTTGGGATATAATTTATTAATAAGGCTTAGAGTGCAATTATATTTATATAGTGGTATTAAATATAATTAATGGTAACTTTGGACTTGTCAAGAGTTGACAGAAAAGCCCAAGGCCCATTGGAGCTAGTGTCTTATTTGTTCCTTTTTGGTCCCATTTCAAGCCACATACTAAAGCCCAATTGGAAAGGCCCAAAAGGCTAGCCCAATTAGATAATCAATTGTAAGGAGAGAAACATACAGAATTTTTGAGAAGAACATGAAATAGTATGTATAAGAGTGTTAGACATTTTTTTCATTTTCTCTCCTTTGAACAAACTGATTAAGAGACCACACTTCTTGGGCACAAGTAGAATTGGAGTGAAGATTGAAAGTGTTCTCAAGAACTTCTGATCTTTGGTTTTGAAATTCACCATTCCAAGGTACACTCTCCTATTCTTAAATTCTGAAACTTACATAGTGCATGTTATCAATTGCGAATGAAGTAAATCCGTTAATTTTTCGCTGCGTACATTCATATTTTCATCAGTAAGTCCGTGCGGCAGAAATCCTAACAACCGAACGTCTAGGTAGGATAGGAGGGGACTGCCAACTGTTAAAGCACCCGAAGAGTCTTGATAGCTAGTATATGAAGGCATGCAACTGAGAATCAGATGAGATGCTCTTAGCTGCCCGTCGTAGTGCACAAAAATTCCCGAGCATAGGATAAAGTTAAGCTCCCGAGCTCATACAACGCTAAGGTCAGGTTGGAATCTTTTGGAATCTACAATGAGAAACAACGACCAAAATTAATAAAATATATATATATATATAATAGTAATAGTAGCAGAACAAATGTACCATACTAAAGAATCGGAAAAGGAGATACCGACCTATCTAGCGAGGAGAGGTCGGACAGGTGAGTTCATCGTTGAGCCAATTCCCGTTCACCCTCACAAACTCCCCTACGGAGTTCCTATTAGAGTCAAGAAGACATGATATCAACCTAACCATGGTATTTCGGGTCTGAAGGTAATACCCATTTTTTATACTCCCCTGAATAGCGTATAGGAAATTAATATCATGATGTATGAGGCTTAGGCCGTATAGTCGGTTAAGACGCCCCCACACAATTTACTACCCTGTAAAAGTTGGGAAGACATTGGTCAGGGCTGAGCCCTTAAAAACTGAGAGTCCTAAGTAAAAAGGTATCTACTGGAAATCTAACCCCACCCTCTAGTATAGACATTAAAAAGAAAAAAGACCACTTGAGGCAATCTTTGGTCTTCTATATCCCCCTTGTGACAGTATGATATATTCACATCACAAGGGATATTAAACCTAGTTTTGAAGGATTCTATGTCTGCATTAATGTTCAAAAGAGATGAAAAACCCATTTTTCCTATTAAGATAACTACGAAAGAACAAGAATGAAAGAGGCAAGAAGAAGAAGACTTACTGAGTAACTTCTTAATGGTAAGGATGGTCTCGGAAGAAATTTAAAGGCTTGAGAAGAAAGAATAGGAAGGACTCCGAACTTGAAAGAAACTAAAGAAAGTTATAACAAGTATTATGACGGTATTTATAGGAAAAAAGATCATTTAATGCAACTTCCATAAATTAATTAATACTTGTCATTGTTTCTTTTCACACATGCCTCGGTAATCGAAGCGTCAGATCATCTCGACCATCTGATGTAACAGATGTTGTCACGCGCACATAAAGAGTGAGCTGTCATGTCTACTGCATTAATTGAGTGACGTTTTGTCTTCTCAAGATATAACCGACGTTTTTGAGAAACTTAGCCAACCCCCAAAGCAGGAATCCCCGATCCCATCTCCACTATGTGAACATAGGATAGTAGAGGCCTATTGTAGGGGGCTCGGGCCTGGGTAATCAGTACTGGCCCACTTAACTTAGGCCCAAGATCGGCCTGAGTAGCCAACACTGGCTCAAAAGATTGAGCTGGGCCCAAACCCTGTAGGAATAGTCCAGCCCAACGATAAGTATGTCAGGACCTAGAAAGTATCGTTTAGGGAATACCACAGTGTTCGGGCTGAGCTAGGCCCACTACCGACTATTAAAACAGTGGGAGATCCACAAGGAAATGGTTAAATTCAGGTCGATTCCCAAGTACTATTAGTGCCTTTGGGGAGTTTGCTACCAAACGCCATTTGGCGTCTGGAGCAAGTTTCAAGAGAATCTTCAAAAGACATGATTGTTTCTAGGAATTCTGAGTAAAAGTGGGATTGCATGGGAACTAGTGAAAAAGTAATGATTTGAACCCCATTAAGGAGAGACTATATAAGGGGAGTGAGGGCAGACAAATAGGGAGTTGGAAAATCTAGGAAAAAGGGGGGAAAGAAAACTGAGGGAGTGAATAGGGGAAAGTTGGGAGAAAGGAAGAAGAGAGATTAGAAAGTAATGGGGTGTTGGACTTAAAATCAGAGAGATAATGAAAATTGGACTGTCAAAACTACGTTTAAAGCAACTACCCGTAGGACTGTGAGGAAACCCACAAATAAATAAATTGGGAGCCCAAATCCTTTATCCAGGACAGTAACTCACACAACTTTAGGGACCACAACAACAATTTGTCTTTCGAGATGGAACTCACAACAGGCACAAAATCAAGTTTCACAACAAGATTGCAACAAAAAATTTCTTCCTTTTTAACAATAGGTTCGGCAATCGAACACTTGGCATGCATCTTAAGATATTCATTCTCACATTTAAGATCATCAACAAGTTTGTTAGACAAAAAAATTTTTTAGCATCTAAGTCCATATTCAAACATTCAAACTCTTTCAACTTTTCAAAAGAATGTTCAGCAAGTTTCTTATACTTTACAACTATTTTATGTTGACTTTAATTCCATGCCAAATTTGATTGTAATTATGTTCAATCTTATGTACCCTGTATTTTATATGGGATTTATTTGTAAGGGTTGTGTGTGAGAGATAGAGTGTGAAGACTCAAGGCAATTGAAGACTAAAGCAGTTTTCGTGGCTAGCTCGCGAAGTGAAGCATGTGCCCAGCACATGACTGGAATGCGAAGAGTTAAGACAGGATGTAGATAGCTGGTTTTCGCGAGTGTCTCGCGAGTAAGGCCTTCCCGCGAGATACCCGCGAAACATTCTGTTTTGCTGAACTGTCATATCTGATACACACTGTACATTTTTAGACCCCTTAAAACACAATTGGATTAACCTAGTTAATTAGCCAAGTTATTACTTAGTCCAAATTCCAGATCTAGGTTATCACAATCAAACAATCATATCATGCATAGCAGCCAAAATATAAATAACACAATGATATGATAACCTAGGAAACCAAACCGGTAAAAACCTGGGGAGGATTTAACCTAGCTATCCTCAAGGTAAACCTGAATCCACTATGACAGAATCGAAGTTTTACAATAGCGACTTAGACCACTAACATCCTATTGCTACCCACCAGTAAAAACTTACTGACACGACCACGTGCAAGCTCCAAGACCACGGACTCCTTCTTCCCAGGACAGAAAGTCAGCAAAAGGCTTTTGGGAAAAAAGCACCATAAGAAGAAAATTATGAGAAACAAGGAAGGGACCAGCCACCAAAGCTGCTGGCACAACATTGACTCTGGTACTCAGGGGAGCAAAGAAGGGGAATCAGTGGTACCCCGAAACTCTAGGATGACACTATAAAAAGGGGAAGCAGCCAGCAGTGAAGGGGCATTGAGCAACGGTGAATCAGAATAGAATCATTGAGAAAACTCTGTCAAAAACTCAAAGAAAGTAGTAAAAAGAAAGGAAAACACCGCCCGGTATCCTCAAACAGCCACTATAGAACATACTTGGATTCAAAGAGATTCAAACTTTGCAAGTCTTAGAGGCTTGGAGAGCCATCTAAGTCTGTAATTTTTGAGTTTATTTGGACCTTGTAACACGTCTTAGTGAGCATATTGTAATATACAATTAAGAAAAGTAATGAAATATCTCACATTGTCTTAAGGATCCTTAACGATTATTCTGTGTCTCTCTTTATCACATTGCTCCTTTACTGTTTCTTGTTGTTCCATGCATATATATTTCTTGTTTGCTAGTATGTGTGTATTGTAGGATTCTTGCTCTGTGCACCACTTGGTTTGTAATCAGCCCATTTAGCTGCGGTGAACTAAGCCCAGTTCCTTTAAAACAACAACTAAAGGGCCCAGGGTCCTTGCTTCTACTTGGGCCTGGACACTGTCCAAAAAAAGGACCCTCATATTTTGGCGACTTCACTGGGGACTGGGTAAAGGAGAGGGAAGAAGCAGTCCCTTTGCAGAGCATGGCTCCAAGACCAAGGAACAGCAAAGGTACCAATGTGCCACTTATGGCATCTGAGCCCGTAGGAGAAAATGAAGTAGCTTCCAGACAAAGGAACGAAGTACCTTTGGTAGAGCAGGAGGTCGTCTCAAGACAGAGGCGCGCAGGGCAAGAGCCAGACCCTGTGGCCCGAATGGCAGAAATGCTGAAGGATTTGCAACAAGAGATCCGCTTCATCAAAGAAGGCAGGACCCAAGAAATCAGAGATAACGCCCCCCTGTGGTCAATCAAGATAGAGCCCAACAAGAGGGAGGGTCAGCGGTAGGAGGTGGAGCTAACCCCCAATACCTCACACTAGCAAATGTCAATGCCCTGCTGGAACATGAAAGGGAAAAACTCTCGGGGATCCCCAAAAAATTTTCTCGGAATCCCCCGTTCCCGCCAGAGCTCCTTGGCAAGCCATATCCCAAAGGATATGAACCCCTAAAGTTCCATCTTTGTGATGGAAGAAATGGAAGTGTTGTGGAACACATGAGTAGGTTTATTCACACTATGGGCCCTTACGCAGGAGATAGGGAACTATGTTTAAGGGAGTTTACTAAGTCCCTAGTGGACATAGCATATACATGGTACACCACCCTGAGGCCTGGGTCCATTAAGACTTGGGACGAAATGATGGAGAGGTTCTGCGCAAAGTACTATCTAGGTGAAGACAAGGTCACCTTCCAAAGCCTTCAGATGGTAAGGCAAAGGCCTGGAGAGGATCCTGTCCAGTTCATCAAGAGGTTTGAAGACGTTTCTCTAGACTGTTATGGAGACCATGAAGAAAAGGAGCTCGTGGAGACCTGCATATCCAACATGCTTTTTGATTACAAGCTTAACCTCAAAAATTTATGCATAAACCAATTTGCTGACCTGTTGCAAAGAACTAGAAGGATAGCGCAGACTATGAGAACAAAGAAGGTGCGAGTACCCCAGGCCATGACAGCGTCAGTTGGAGAAAAAAGGAAGAGGTTTGAAGGAAAAATGGCCGAGGAACCACCCATGATCCCATGTACTGCAGAGGAATTGAATCATGTTTTGGATAAATGGATTGGAGATGGAATTGTCAAGCCATTTACTGTGTCCAGGCCACCTACTGAGGAAGAAAGGAAGAATCCCTTGTTTTGCAGGATTCATAACTATGTCAAGCACTCTACCAAGGACTGTTGGACCCTCCGTAGGCTTTTTCACAAGAAGCTTAGTGAGGGAACCCTGGAGCTAACTCAAAAGGAACCCGAAGTGTAAAGGAACCCTCTACCCAACCACAAGGGAAAGGGAGTAGTGGCTATAGTGATCCATGGGAACCCGGCAGAAGCAGAAAAATCTGAAGGATCCTTCAATCCAAGCACAGTCAGGACCCTTCAGAAGAACCCTAAGTTCAGATTTCTATTCAACCAGTTGGGATTTGGGCTAGAAGCAAGAAGGGTGGCCACAGAGTCCCTCATGAGCATAGCAGCAGATTCGAGGATGGAATGATTCACAGCAGAATCCCATGCTAGTCGAGCCTACTTGGAGACAACCAATGCAATAACCTTCACTGATGAGGACATGGAGGTTGAGCATTTAGACCATCGTAGACCCCTTTATCTGATGGCCACCATAAACGGTGTCTAAGTCAGAAGAGCATTAGTAGATACAAGGGCATCACTTAACCTCATAGCCCTGAGTATCGTGGAAGCCGTGGGCCTGACTAGCAAAAGGATCCTGAGGGCTCCCATGGAGATAACAGGATTTGGAGGATCAGCAGAATCAATTGAGGGATATGTGCAGTTGGCCTTAAGGGTAGGCCCAATAGTAGCCCTGACCAGATTTCATGTGATTAACCCAGAAGTTTCTTACCATGTGTTGTTGGGACGCCCATGGCTCCATAAGCATTGCTGTATTCCTTCCATGTACCATCAATGTGTTAAAGGGAGATTGAATGGGAGGCCCGTAAGGATCCCTGCCAACCATAATCCTTCAGCCAAGGAGAAGTGAACTTTGTGGAAACAATGTTTTCTAATGAGTTGGAACCAGATGATGAGAGCCCCACACCGGGGACCCTAGGAGCACCTATCTTGGAAGAAGAAGAAGGAGGGGGTACCTGTGACCTGAGAAATCTCCTGGACAGAAAAAGGCAAAAGAGGGAGCCCGGTTCCTCAGGATCCCGAGAATGTGTGGTAGTACGAGAACCTGGAGGAAGGTTAATTTATCATTTGTGAAGGTGCGCGGGGCCTGACTGCATCATGCAAGAGGGTCTCGGACCACTGGATTGTATGATGGCCCAAGAAGAAATCCTAAAGGACCTAGTTAAGGAAGCGCATATTCAACTCGAGGAAGAATTGGAAGTAAACTTGGGGGCTGAGTTGGGATCCCAGAAGCCTGTTTTCATTAGTAGTCAGTTGATAGCATAGGAGAAGGAGTAGTTAGTGGCATTACTCAAGAAATATGTGGATGTGTTCGCATGGACGTATGGTGAGATGTTTGGTCTGGATCCAGGACTGGTGGTCTACTCTCTCAACGTAGACCCAGGAGTCAAGCCAGTAGTTCAGCCAGCAAGGGTCTTTCACACTGATGTAGAAGCTCAAATAACTCAAGAAGTCAAGAAGTTGCTGGCGGCTAGTTTTATCAAGCCCATCTAGCACCCCAAATGGCTTTCCAACATAGTACCCGTGAAGAAAAGGAATGGCCAAATCCGGTGTTGTGTGGACTTTTGCAATCTAAACAAGGCATGTCCAAAAGATGAGTTTCCCCTGCCTAATGTTGACCTCCTCATAGATTTAGCTGCAGGAAGCTCTATGTTTTCATTTATGGATGGGTATAGTTTGTACAACCAAATTCGCATGGCTGCCAAAGATGTAGAGAAGACAGCATTCAGGACTTCAAACGGAAACTTTTATTACATTGTAATGCCCTTTGGCCTTAAAAATGCAGGGGCCACGTACCAGCGAACCATGACAGCTATCTTCCATGATATGGTGCACAAGGAAATGGAAGATTATGTGGATGATATTGTGGTAAAATCAAAGACCAGGGCAGGACACTTCCAGATACTTTAACAAGTTTTTGAAAGGTGCAGGAAGTACAAACTACGCATGAACCCCATGAAGTGTGCATTTGGAGTATCTGCTGGAAAGTTTCTTGGGTTCCTAGTACATCACAAAGGCATAAGTATGGATCTAGCCAAAGCCACAACCATTGCAACAATGAAAAAACCTACAACGGTAAGAGAGCTCAAATACGGCGACCCGTGATAAGCTTATCTTTCCTTCTGCTATCACGAGGATCATTCGCCACTCCTCTGTCTCTTATCCCGAGTCTGCTCACTTCACCGTTATGGGTGCCATCAGCGCGGTGTCTGTTAAATGGAGCGAGGCCCAGCTTCGACCGAAGCGGCCACGGACCGAGATGGCGACTCCTCCAGCCTTTTTCGCTTCTTCCACCTCCGCTCCTTCTTCTTCTTCCATGGGTGGTGTGACACTTGAGGCGATCATGGCGCAGCTTTAGCACATGGATGCTCGCCTTGACACTCTTACTGATGAGATGAGTCAGGTGACCACTTATGTGGGTCATATTGCATGACGTCAGGCTCATCTTGGTGGCTTCGTTGCTTCTCCCTCTCCATCTCCACAGGCTTCAGAAGACGAGGACGATGATGATGGCTCCGGTAATGATGATGATGATAAGGATGAGGATACTAGCTCTTCTAGTGACGAGGAGATGACTGCTTCTCAGTGACTTGCCCTTTGTCATTCGTGACAAAAAGGGAGAGTAGTTTTAGGTATGAGAGTAGTCATGTATTTAGGGGGAGAGTTAGCATAGGACATTTTTGTTAGGGGGAGTGTTCTCTTGTTTATGAGGGATGTAGTTAGGACTTATGTATCTTTTCTTTTCCTCTCTTTTTAGATATATTATCTTTTGTACATTGGTCTTGTGACCACTTAGTGATAGCAAACATTGTATTTATTTTTTGATATATATATATATATATATATATTTGATGTTGTTATCACATTTCACCTATCTCTCCATGTGTTGTTTATTTTCTCTCTTTATACAAATGTTTCTTGTTATTGTATGCAATCTTTTATTTTTATTTCACACTAAGATGCCTTGATGAGTTTTGTTTAAAGTGTTTCAAAAATACAGGTTTTCAAAATATATCATGCTATGAACTCTTTTCTTGCAAAGTTTTTCAAGAGTTTGTGTTAGGATTAGATTTTATTATATTCAACAAGTGATTATGAGTTGAGTGATTTATGACTTCTCTCATATTTCATTTGTTTGTTGTGGTTTTGTCACGGATTGCCAAAGAGGGAGATTGTTAGGACATATGTGGAACATGTTAAGAATATTTGTTATATAGAATTGGCTAATCCTTTGACAAAACGTACTTTACTTGTAATTGGGTAGATTTAGGATGTGTTTAATACTTCAAGGAACAAGAGTTCAAGTCCAAGTATTGAAGCCATGCAAATCTATCCAAAAATCAAGTGAAGAAGTGCTATTCATTAAAGCTCGACAGATGTATCTATCGAGATTTAATATTTGAAGCTCGACAGATAGCTCGACAGCTGTATCTATCGAGAATTACGAAATTCAAATTTCCAGATCTGTTTTTCACGCATATCCAAGTTATTTGTGTAGGGTTTCTTTTCTCACAACCCTAGACATATATATGGATTATTTTAAGGGCCATCTCAGTTGATGCAAAGGTTGTTGCACTTATTGTTACATACATATTGTGACCAGAGACAATCTGCCCTTGTTCATCTTTCTCTTGAAAAAGCTGCTACGTTTATACGTTGTAGGGTTTTGTAACCATGGAGTTTCTTGATCTTCATCATGTGGATGAACTGATGAACTTTGCAGCCAACATCCTTCTCAAGTTGGTGTGTTAGTCACGTACTAGGATCCGTGCATCGATTGGTTAATTGTTAGGATTAGTGCCCTTAAATCCTATTGTATGATGCTATGTATGACTTACTTTTTATTATTATCTAAAATAATGGTAACATGAATATTTATACATTATCATATAGCCCATGAGATGCATAGTATGTGATTTTTGTGATTTAGTCACAGAAGATATAAATCACAAGTTCTTTGTAAATTCAGAATTTTAGTTCGTAGTCGGTGATGAAATTGTGCATTTCATCTGCGAAAACTATAACATATCAACTAAGATGATTTGTCTTGATCATGGAAGTGGAGACTTCTAGTTGATATGTTGATATGTTTTAAGAGTTAAGACATATTGAACTGGACCACTATGGGATTTATTATTCTCCTAACGACTATCAAATGAATAATAAATCTCACGACTTCTATTTACATGAACTCTTAATCCTGAGAGAATAATGGACATGATCATGAAGTGTAGGTTACTTTGATATATCAGGAGTGAGATCTAAAAACACAATTAAAACCTCAGTATGTTGGGCAGCCACATTTAGTGTTGATGGAACATATATTCTCAAGATGGAATTCATAATCTCTTAACAGAGGTATAAAATATTCCCTTGAGATAAGTTTAATGGGTTCGTTTATTCAGAGTGTTAGGCCTAACCACTTTAGTAAGGAGTTACTAAAATATATATTTATGAAATTGGATTTCATAAATATATGATGAATAACTTAAAGGATTAAACCGGGTACTTAATAATTAAGATGTAGTAATCTTCAAAGTGGCAGTCTGCATTCATGCTTTGTATTACTACGAATATTTTATGAAGAGGTTGTATGTATAATAAAGTTTTGAGATATAATTTATTAATAAGGCCTAGAGTGCAATTATATTTATATAGTGGTATTAAATATAATTAATGGTAACTTTAGACTTGTCAAGAGTTGATAGAAAAGCCCAAGGCCCATTGGAGCTAGTGTCTTATTTGTTCCCTTTTGGTCCCACTCTAAGCCACATACTAAAACCCAATTGGAATGGCCCAAAAGACTAGCCCAATTAGATAATCAGTTATAAGAAGAAAAATATACAGAATTTTGGAAGATAATGAAATCGTTTGTATGTGAGTATTGGACACTCTCTCATTCTCCCTTGAACACATACATATAAACTGATTGAGAGACCACACTTCTTGGGCACAAGTGGAATTGGAGTGAAGATTAAAAGTGTTCCCAAGTACTTATAATCTTTGGTTTTGAATTTCACCGCACTAAGGTACATTCTCTTATTCTTATATTCTGAAATTTACATAGTATATGTTGTCAATTGCGAATGAAGCAGATCTGTTAATTTTCCGCTGCGTATGTTTTGTATGCATACAAACATGTATTTTTCCAACAATAGTCACGTACTTAGAGCCGTGCATTGAAAGGAGAGATTGTCACTACATTACAAATCCAATTGTGTATTAGGGTAAAGGTTCAACTGTAAGTTAGTATAAGGTACTAGGATTCCTTTACTTATAACCGCTTGTTTTGATAATAGTGGATTTTCAAGAGTGGTGACCTTAAATTCACCCGGTGGGGTTTTGTCTCGGTGGTTTTCTCCATTCGTAAACAAATCACCCGTGTCAAATTTAATTTCTACTGCATTTAGTTATTTGGTGATTTGTTTGTCCTACCACGCATATTGCACGTTAATTGACTTAATTAATTCACTTGGCTACTTAATTGGTTATTTTACCTAAGGGGTCAGTACATTCTTGGCCTATCACTTTTAAATGTTTTCATTTTGTTTTCACGATATATGATAGCTAGCTGCAAAAGGAATAATATAATATTGCCCATAATGTATTTGCTTAAATTGGAGTGAAATGAAGAAAAAGCATAAGTTTCATCTATTTTAGGAAGAAGACTCCAAGCTGGGAAGCACGGGGTGTGGCTCTAGGGCCGCCACACCTGCACCTGACTCGCGTCGATGAGCTGATTTTTTGTCGACGGGCTGATTCACCACTTTTTTTTTTTTTTCGTTCTCCAATTCGTGCCAATTTGGGCCGAAACCGGCCAAAATTCGCTGAAACCAGCCTAAAAATTTGCCAAAACACATGTTAAAAAAATAAAAATGAAAATAAACTTGAGTTGATTTCTTATTTAGTTATTAACTTATTATATATTTGTCAAATTATTTGTAGGTTAAATAACTTAAATTGAAATTACTGAATTATTTGTAGTTATTATTACTCTTAAATTGATAATGTTTACCATTATATGAAAATATATTTAATAATTTGTAAATAAAAAATATTTTTAATAATTTAATAATAAACGTATCCTGTCGCACCTGCACCCTACTTTTTCAAAAATTACTAAGTCACCACACCGCACCTGAACCCGAATCCGCACCCGTGCTTCCTAGACTCCAAGATTCTGATTGTGGACTTTTCACGTTCTAGTGGATGGACCACTTGGGGTTGTTTCCGTTGCTAAGTTAATTGGCATAATCCTCTTTATCGTGTTTGTTATCTGGTCTGCTAATGTCTATATTGTAGTGGTCATTGGAACGTTATCTGGTGACTCGACCATCATGGAAAAGAGGTATGATATTTTGTTGGGTTGGGTGTTACTTTGTTTATAAGATTAGGTTGCATTTGGGAACTTGGATTTGGATTTGAATTTGAATTTTAAATTAATAGATTTGAAATCAAGTGAATTTAAATCATTGATTTTAGGAGTTATTTCAAATCCAAGCATTTTGAAGGTTTAAAATCCTTGACCTTTTTAAAACTTTTTAAACAACTTATTTGGATTTTAATCACTCAAATCCAATCCAAATGCCCAAATCATGTCATCCAAACACACCAGTATAGCTTTTAAATAGAAACCTTATACTATTTTTATATTGCTTAATTTTCTTTTGATCATTCTACTTTAGTAGTTTTGTGTCATCCTTACAAAACTTTTAAGGAAATTACAGCAAACTCACCTAAGATTAGGTAAATTTTCATCTTGCCTACCCTTGATTCAAAAGTTGACACTTTGCCCCATTTTCACCATGCTTAACCATGACTTAAAAGTTGAGACTTTGCCCACTTAAGATAAACTCCGTTAGACTTTTAGGGAAATTTTAGCAGTTTTGTGTCATCCTTACAAAACTTTTAGAGAAATTACAGTAAACTCACCTAAGATTAGGCCCATTTTCATCTTGCCTAACCTTGATTTAAAAGTTGACACTTTGCCCTATTTTCACCTTGCCTACCCATGATTTAAAAGTTGACACTTTGCTCACCTGAGATAAGGTCCGTTAGACTTCTGTAAGAGTATCTCCAGCAGCTTCTCCAAAATTTTGTATTGTTTGGATAGTGAACAGTTACAATTACCTTTTACCTTTTACCTACCTACTTTTTTAAATGTATTTTTCAACAGACTTTCTATTATTTCTCTATTTCATTTAAATATTATTTCTTTATTATTTCTTTAATATATTTTTATTCTTTTTTAAAAAAAAATCTTATTCTTAATTTTAATTTTTAAGAAGTGTTACATTCACAATATTTTCACAACAATTTTTAGGTGGTAAGCTGTTACTGGTTTTAATTTGAACCTACCACTTAAATTTTTTTTTTTCCCCACTACTAGTAACTACCAATAACATCCTACCATTTAGAGTTTTTTGTGAAAATGTTGTAAAAATATTGCAGACATAAATTTTTTTTTTTCATCCATACATTTACTCTCTAGAATCATCTTTATCTTCTTTTCTCTTTTTTCTTTTTTCTCCTCCACCCACGTACCCCACTCTTCTCCTAGGTATACATTTTTGTTTCTCCTCCACCCATCTTTTGACTTCTCCTTTGTGTCTACATTTTTTATTTTATTTTTTCCTCTTTGTCTCACTTCACACATACACAGCCAGCCACTCTTCTAACTTCTCCTTTGTGTCTACATTTCTTTTTTTATTTTCTTTCCTCTTTGCTCACTTCACACACACACAGCCGACAGAGAAAGTTGGCATTCGTCTAACTTTGTTTTCTAATGAGAAGAAAGAGAGTTTTTTCTGATGAGAGAGAGAGAGAGAGAGAGAGAGAGAGAGAGAGAGAGAGAGAGAGAGAGTGAGAGAGAGAGGAAGAACGAGATAGGGAGGAAAGAGAAAAAATTCATTTTTTAATCAACTGTGAGATTATTTTAAGGGAAAAAAATGTTTGGAGTTGCTAAAGTGCTTTCTTCTTTAAGAGAGCTACTATAGCAACACTTAAAAAAATTTATAGTTAGAGGGGCTGTTGAAGGGTGTTTTTGGTGTGTTTGATTTCCAAAAAAGGCTTTAGGATGCCTCTTGGAAATGCTCTAATCCACCTCTCTATTTTCACGGTTAAAAACATAGAAAACATAAAATAAAATAAAAAATAAAAAAGAGATTAAAAAGTGGTACTTATAAAAAAATGTGAAAGAAGAACAAAAGGAATTAAACCCAAAACCTGGCCTCCTCATAAAGTCTCCAGATCGTATGACATATTCAAGAAACTAAGAATGAGATAATTTACTAAACAATAGGCAACATTTGTTATTGGCTAATATTCTAACCATGAAGAATATTTGAGGATGCTTTTCATTTTCAGACAATTTATAATTCTCACTTTCATGTTGATATGGCCTAGATTTGATATACTCTCGACGAATTTCATCGCATTGATTAATAAGATATTCCTTATAAATTAATCACACTTTGAATAGTAACCTTTGAATTTTGAACAAATTTTCTTTTTAAAATATGCATAAATTGTAGACAGTTTTCCCATAAATTACTCATACTTTGAAAACCAAAATATTAAACACATTTTGAAAACCTAAATATTAAATTTAATAATCTATTCATATAGCATCTAAAAAAAGTAAACACTAAAGTGTATGATGTCGAATTAAACCGTGAGTTTGTCTAAATTATTATAATAAAATATAACTAATAAAAAAGTCCTAGTTTTTTTGCTCAAACAAATACTCTCCATTAAACCAAAAAAAAAAAAAAAAAAAAACTATTATTAAATTTAATATAAAGCAATTTGCTAATAACAATCCTAATTTTTATAAACTATAGGTCCACTCCTACAATAGTAGGACACCCGTTTTTTATTATTTTGTTTGAGAATCAGACTACAGTACTACACGTACTGTTCTTCCTTGTTTGGTTGATCTACAGTAATCAATCAGTGTATATAATTAACAAACCTATTAGCTACTTCAGTAACTTTTACTAAAAGAGTCATGGAAACTTGAATATAATTCACTACACAGTACACACGGAGAGAGAGAACCAAAGAGAGATAAATACCAGTGAAGCTGTGGAGGGACTGACCTGGTGCGACGGCGGCAGCGGTTCGAGTGGAGGCTTGATTCGCTCCTGTCGTCGCTTCATGCAGCCGGCGCGCGGCGTTTAAGCGGTAAGGTTTTTTTTTTTTGGTGGTTGTTGTTGGAACTTGGAATATATGTATTCAGATTTTGATTTGGGAGTAAACGGGACGGCGGTGGGTTTTGGGGGTTGTTTTATTAGGAGATTGTTTTTTCTTTTTATTTGGAGGAGTCCTGATTTAAGAGGAATACATGTAAAAGGGATTAAGGGATTTTATTTATTTATTTATTTTTTGTGATGTTATTGTGAATTGATTAAAATTATTTTGTTGCTTGTAATCTTGTATTTTGCAGGAATATCGGCCAACGAATGGGCCAATTTTTATTTTTGGATTTTTTTCCCTGAAATATTTGAGGATTGAAAATGAAAATAGCATATATATATATATATATATATATATATATAAAATTCGGGGTGGTAACTAAATTACTCTTAAATTTTAAAATAATTTCTTCTTTCAACCCTCCCAGTCCTCTAGTTTCGCCCCTGCATGCAGCTACTTTCTCAGTTAGAATGTATAGTTAAGTAAAACATCTCGTAAATGGCACAAAATAAAAGTGAATTATGATTTTATCGAAAAAAAAAAAACTGAATTATGATTGCTTTGGGACCTTAAAAGTAATCACTATTTGCACTATTAACACATACACACCACTAAAATTAATAATCTTGATGCAATTTTCAATCTATTTACCTCCTGTCCCTAAAAAAAATCAACCTTTAAGTGCCAAGCATCAACCAACCGTAATTTAAATAAATAAGCCAAATCCATTGCCACGGAGGAGAGAAAAAGATCATATTATTGATATAATTAAAAAAGGACTTAAAAACTGTTTGCAATAGGACGACACAAATGCATGAAGATGCATGAAGAAGATTGTTCTTCCCCACCCACCTTGTACATAATAGCCACAAGAAAATCAACACTAATCATGTGAAATAAAATGTTGAAATTGCATATATCTAGCTTTTCAAGTGGGTAATCTCTGAAAAACTAATTAAAAAAAAGGGAAACAAAACTATGGTAGTGAAATTAGGGTTTTAGCGTTTTGATCATTGCCTTTAACAATATCAAAAGGATTTTGATCTTTTTAAGAAGCCTTCACCTGAGACTAAATCAATTGGATGATAGACCAAATGTGAGAAAAAGCAATCTGGAAGAAGGGAAAATGGGAGAACAAAACATGAGAGGAACCATCTAAATTTTTTTTTTTTTGGGTTTATATACACTGACTTGCTTTACTGATAACTAGTTTTCCAATAAAATTAAATGAACGATCATGATTAAAACAATATTAAATTAATGGTTAAGATTTGGTTGGGTATTGTATCCAAAAAAAAAAAAAAAAAATGGTTTGGTAGAATGGCCCTCATACCACTTAGAGTCATTTTATATTTTGCTAATAAAATATAATTTTAGGTAAACTATCTTAAAGAGAGTGTAGCCATTTATTGCGGATAGAAGAATGACGATAATTTTTTTTTTTTTTTTTTTTGAGAGAGAGTTTCAATTTATAGCGTCTGCTTTTGATGATAGTTCTTTATCATCAGACCAAGACACTAATCAGTTTTTGGTGTAGGCGGAGGATTGAATCTCAGATCTCTTATTTAACCATCAGAAGCTTAACTCAACAACTACTTCTAAAACGCAACTATTGTTATATAATAAATATATGATATGAATTTTATATACATGACCCACATATAAGGTTCACTTCTATAGTCAAATCATACCCAAATATCAACGTCAATTGTCTCACCAAAAAAGCAAATTCACCAATACTCACCAAATCGGGCTGAGACAATCTCTCTACGAGGAATCCCAATCCCAAACATAAGATTAATTATCTGCTTCAGTCATGATTGGACCAAAAGGGGTAAGCAATTCCATCAAAAAAAAAAAAAAAAAGGGTAAGCAAAAAAGAGAGCTATTGTAATAAGAAACGTTAGCCAAAATCATAGATAGAAAAGGCTAAGATGCACAGGTACGTACAAGTGTGATATGATACGAGATGTGGCGATATAACAATTTTTGAAAAACTAGGATATAATATTACGGAAATATGTGTATTAATTGCTTATTAAATATATTTTATTTATATATTTTATATATTATTAAGCAAATATCACTTTAAGAGTAATAACTAATAATGTATAATAAAGTAAATCCATGCTTATTAAATAATGTTTAGAATTCAAATTAAGATTAAAAAAGTAAATAAAAGATAACTAGTAAGTTTTTAACATTGAAATCAATATATAAAAAATATAAATAAAAATTCTTACAAATTTGAGCTATCTCTTACTATCGAGGGGTCGGGTTACAACCGTATCCAAGTTATATCACAAGTGTATTATGGACGAATTGACATTTTTATTTTTTTGAACAAAAAAGATTGAGTATGTCTTTTAGAGGTATCTAGTATGATACGTAACAGATATAAATACTTGAGGAAAAAAGAAGTATCCGGACATCCCCCTCCCCCCCCAAAAAAAAGAAAGAGAGTAAAGAAATCAAAGGAAGACACATCGATCAAAGATGCAAACAAACGAATGCAAAGTGCCAAAGATAGGGTTTACTAATTTATCGTTACTTTTCACCAATTAACTTTATTTTAAAAAAAATTATTATGGTATACTATTAACTTGACTTATTTATTTCTTTCATATTACTTACATCATGAAGTTTCACCGATTCAAATCTCAAAAAAACGAAACAAGTAAAAAAGCTTAAAAATAAAGGGTATATTGATACAATGATACTCATTTTTTTTTCTTTGTTCTTTTAAAGATTTTAGCTTAATTTTTTTAATTTAATAAACTGGTTGAAAGCTTTCATTTTAATTTCTCACTATGCGAAAGAGGAGGGAATGGGGAAGACTAAAAGATGCTGGCATAAGTCTAGTAACAAAATTATAGTCCTAGCTGACACAGTTGGAAGAAAGGAGTGATAATTCTTATAGCTTGTAATTTTTGTGATAATTCTTACTGGAAATGAAATGGCTTGGAATGTGAAATTGTATGAACGCTTGAGTGTTGAGATTTGTGTGTGTGTTTTTTCAATAGAAGCTAGACATGAACTTGAGAATTTAAACATGTGAGGGTGATGAGTAAAGTGCAAATTACTTTTTTTTTTTTTTGAGAATACTAAATATTTTTAACACACATACAGAAAGAAGGGAGAAGGTCTTAAAGAGAGTGCAAATCACTTATTAGATGTTTGGATTGTACATCAGCTCATAAGTCATAAGTATCATCGTCTCCTTCTGCAGTAACGTTAGGCTCATGGTGTTCTACATTTACTTTTCCGCCACCTTCAAATTCATAGCTGGCAATTCCATTTAGTATGAAATTCTTCTCTGCAATCATAAATTCTCTGACGGAGCTTCGGAAACATCCTGAGATGTAAACCTAACTCCATATGGATTTAGAAATTCTGCAATTATAAAAACTTTTGAGATTGCTCGAATTTTGTGTTTACACTCTCCCTTATAAAGGTATTGACTTTTTAAATGAGATTGTAGATTCTAAATCACAAATTTATTTCAACTAAATCTTAGCCTTAAAATGGACCTTTGAAATGGAAAGAATACAGATTTGTAATTTTTGTTTTCTTTCTTTATTTTAAAAAGAGAACAAAAAAGAAAAGAAAAGAAAATGCTATGTGCTGCCTGTCATGCCTAGCTATCACACCCTAATGGCATAGTGTATTGCAGTTTCTTCTTTAAAAATAAACTCTTTTTAGTAGACTTCAAAAAAAAACTTGATCAGGGTAAAAGGGAAACAGGCAATCAATTAGGAAAAGAACAAAAAAGCAGGTGCATTGAGTTGAGCCCACTAACGGACCGAACGATACAAAATTGCAAATTGGGGAACAGTCTAACTCTAAGCATCATCAGGGGCGGAAATACTGGGATTGTTTGAGGGCAACTGGCAACCCTGTCTCTGTCCCAGCAGTAACATGGGATCATGTTCATGTTGTTGCATTGTCAACATGTCGCTTTTAGATTTAGAGCATTTGCATAGTTGGTCCAAAAATTCTTGTTTATTTTAGTATAAGAACTTAAAAAAAAAAAAAATTTATGTACTTACTTTTTAAAACATTACACATCATATTATTTATTTTATACTACATTTCATTAAAATATCAAATTTTCTTAATTTTTTTAATTGTTTCTTTTTCTTCATACAACAACCATCATCTACTCTCTTTCTTTATCCTTGAGATAGGTAAAGAAAGTATAAACAATTAAGTGTGCGTGCCAAACGCATGTTTTGCGTTTTAGTTGTTTTTTTTTTGAGCCAAAATGTTTGACTTTTCCACAGTGTGCACTGTTTATGGACCCACAAATTTCACTTTTCAATAACTTTTTCATTAAAAATGGGTCTCGCGGTACTATTCACACATTTAAAAATTATTTTGCTACAGTATTTTTCAGTTTTCAGCTGTATCCAAACGGATCCTAAATGTAAAATGAATAGTATTAGTGTAAATTTACACGGTAGCAAATTTGTAAATTTATACAATTATACACGGATTGATGTAGGTTATTTTTAAGCAAAAATATGTAAACTTTACACATTTTTCTATTATACATGAACTAATGTGAATGCTTTTACATGCATCGTTTCTTCTTTAATTTCTTTATTTTTTATTTTTATAACCCATCCAACCAGGGACCAGGGACCGAACCACCTTAAGACCATGGGAGGTCATGGTCCCCCTTGCCCCCAAAAATTAAAAAAGGGTTTTCAGACCCCGTAACAAAAGGTCTTCAAAATTGTACAAAAAAAATTCAAAAAATAGAGAATAATAATTAATTTTTGGTGGAATTATATCGAGGTCCCAAAGTTTGTTTACTAATGCTTAGTTTGTTTCATTATAAAATGTTTTCTAATGTAAAAAATGGTTTCATCTGAAAACATTGGCATGGAAAATGTTTGCTTTTCCAGTGTTTGGTTGTATTTCTAAAAATGCTCTAAAAAATAATTTCAAGTGTTTGACCTAATGTAAAATGATAAAATTTCCACATACCAAATCCAAATATTTATGCAAAGTAAATATAAATTTTTATTAACCAAAAAAAAGAAGAAGATCCAGATCCATTATTGAACAAACCCACACACCCATTAACAAGAAAAATCAAACAAATAAAGAAAAGAAAATTGAATCGACAAAAAAAAGAAGAGAAGTGAGATCAAGAAGGAAATTCAAAGATCAACCAAAAAATGGTGGAAACTCAAAGAGAAAATGGCGGAAACTCATGGATCAGCCAAAAATTGGCGAAAACTTGTCAATCAAAGAAAACTCGAAGTTCGACAACTGGTCTCCAATTGACGACATTTGATAACAGAAAAGTCTTAGAAAGTATATTTCACTTTCCATATCATTGAATGCCAAATCAAGATATTAATTTCAAGAAAATTATGGGATTGATTACTAGAGAAAATTGGGGGATTGAGACTATAAATATGCGATTCAAATTTAAATTATTTTTTATTTTCATATGTAATCCCATTATAAATATAGGCTCAAGTTTGTTTTATTTTTCCCTTTATTAATTTTTGGATAAACTACATATTTGATCCTTAACCTTTACCTCATATGCCAATTTGGTCCCTAACGTTTCACTTGTGTCAGTTTAGTCCCTAACATTTTGGTATTGTGTCAAAATAGTCCCTACTGTTAAGTGATAGATGAAAAATAATGACGTGACTAACGAACAAAATAAAAAATTTATTTTTTATGCCAAGTGTACTGACATGATTAAAAATCCAATTAGTCAACACCATCTCACCCAATGGCTAACTGAAACCTAAGAATCCATCTCTTTCTCCATTAACACTCTTCTTTGTGTAAGCTTAAATCTCCAGCGACAGCAAGCCAACAGGGACCACCTACCCAAACACGGCTGTCTTAGTCCCTCTTCTTCCCAACACTCGTCACTCTACCTTGCTTTACATCCATCCATATCTTTCCCTGCTTCTACTAAGGTGTTTCATTTTCTTTTAGGCATTTGGTCGAGCATATAGCAAACACAGACAACGTTAATAATTAGTTAACCATGACCATGAGCATATACCACACACAAATAGCAGCAACACCACTCTTTTTGCCTTTGGGTTTTCACCCACAATCTCCAATCATTATTACCAATGCTTCTTAGTTAGTAGTCACTGGTCAAAATTGTAATTGAAGTTGTTAATCTGATCACGCGGTTGCTAGCGTCGCCGCCCTTAAGTTGAAATTGCAACATTCTTTCTTTATTAATAGTTAAGATTTTGTTTGTTTTGGTAAACTGAGAGGAAGGAGATAGTATAAGTAGTTACTTTTATAAATTGAAATTGGTCTTTTGAATTCTGATTTCTCATTCTGAATTGAACCTTAGACACAAATATACACGACTTAATGAAGTTTATGGTCGGGTGGAGCTGGATGTTGTTCTCTCTCTCTCTCTCATAAGTTGAAATCGAATTTTTTTTTTTCTGTGTCAGTACACTTGGCATCCCATGTGGCATAAAAATATTTTTTTTTCTTTTTTTTTAATTACCCATGTCAATATTTTCCTTCCATTACTTAATGACAATAATTATTTTGACACAATAACAAAAGGTTAGAGACTAAACTGACACAAATGAAACGTTAGGGACTAAATTGACGTATGATGCAAATGTTAGGGACTAAATATATAATTTACCCTTAATTTTTTCTTGAATCTTTGTGTTATTATAATTATTCAATGGTGAAATTTTTTGTTTATAATCGAACCCGCAAAGAAAAAAATCTGGTTTTGTCCTTGCGTCCAATGTAATAGGGATGTTTCTTGAGAAGTCGTTGGACATAGGTATCAATGAAAACCAATATATTAAAAATGGAAAAAAAAAATTCTTAGTGTTATAATAAGACAGTGTACTGTTAAGATTTGAATTTATTATTTTATGTAATGGTTGCATGTAATATCTCTCACACAAAAGGTAATGCTAGATGTATCATGGGAGAACTAAACACATTGATGTCAGATATTGTTTTATTTGCGAGACTGTATCTTAAGGCACCATTGCAGTTAGAAAGGTTGTTATAATTGATAATCCAAAGAATATGATAACCAAGTCGGTTCCTTTGCACAAGTTCAAGCATTGCTTGTACTTAATTGGTGTTTGTAGTATGTGATATCTCTTAGGGGCTTTGGTAGATGCACTAGAGGAGTTTCATTTGCATGGCTTGATGACCGATTCAAGTCAAGGTAGAGATTTGTTCATTGGTGGCTTGAAATGGGTGCACATTATGTGCGCCATAAATCCCAATATATACGTTGGATATTAGTCGACTGTCTTTTATTTGGTGTTGCAGCAAACTCAGCCCTAGCTTAAATACCTTGGCTTATATATATTTGTGTTTTGCGGCAACTATTCCAAATTCCAATATGAGTGTGCTGCAATATTGTGTAGAGTTCAAGCCGTGGTGTTATGCTTTTGGTGAGAGATGTTTTTTAGGGTTTGGGTTTTGTGAGAGTATTTTTGGTGTCATCTTTATAATAACTCTTTTTTTTTTTAATGAAATGTTTTCCTCAACTCCACTCGAGAACATAAGGATAAGTAGAACCACGTAAAATTTTTCATTCCTTCTGTAATTGTTTATTACTATTTTTCTATTTCTATTTTGCATAAATTTACTATTATTTGGTCACACAAATAGGTCTCAAAGCTTCCATTGTCTCAGAAGACTCATACTAGTATAAACGGAAGAGCTCAAATTATGGGAAAAATGGGCTTTTGCCTTTATTTAAAAAAAAATCTAGCACAATGTCATTGTTTTGAAACTATTAAGCACTGTGTTCTTGTTTTTAAAATTCGATTTTAACAAAATCGAGTTCTGTATAAAACTTAATATTCTCAAAATCGAGTTATATGTTATTTTTTACTAAAGTTGAGTTAGCAAAATATACATAGAACTCGACATTGCTAATATCGAGTTTCACTTATAATTCGATTTTTTTAAAAAAAATTAAGTTTCAAAATAAAAATATAATATTTAATAGTTTTAAAATAAAGACATTGTACTATATTTTTTTTACCAAATAAGGGCAGCCCATTTTCCCCCTCAAATCGTTGGGTAATTGAGTATCAAGCCCACCCATTAGAGCAATTACATCAGTTGATGCAAATTTCTCTTCTATTTTGCACAAAAAAAGCTACTTTTTCTATTTTACATACTTATTTTTGCAAAACACCCACATTAGTTTATCTATTATACACACTATTTTCTTTAAATAATCATTTTATATTCTTTTTTTATTATTTCAACATCCCCTGGTCAATCCCACTTTCTCTCGTTTTCTTACTTTCTCTTTTTTCTTTACTTTTCTGAACACTATTCTCTCTCTCTCTCTCTCACGGTGAATTTTCTCTCTTTTTCTTCTTTCCCTCATCTTTCTTCACCGGTCAAGTTTTCTTCTTTTGCCCCTTTCTTTACCGGAAAACTCCATAAACAAACCAAAAAACTTCACTTCAACACAAACCCATGTCAATTTAATTCCATTTGGGTTGGATCTAGTGATGGCAGCAAGGCAGATGCGGCGGCGGCAGCAAGGCAGATGTGGCGGCAACAGCAAGGTAGATCCGGCGACAAATCTGACTGATTTCCATTGGGTTTTTCATGTTGGTTTATGTTGGATTTTTCATATGGGTTTTCCGTTGGATTTAGTTTTTATTGATTTTGGTTTGGATTTGGAATGGGTTTTTCGGCGGGTATGGGTTGCAGTGGTGATAGTTGGGTTGTGCTGAGTTGGGGTTTTTCTATTTGTCTTCTTCTTTGCTGAGTTGCTGTGATCATTGGGAAAGAAAAGAACCCGAATGAGGTGGAGAGTCAGACCAGAGAGAAAAAGAGAGAGTGAGGTGGAGAGAGAAAAAACAATAAAATATTAAATACACATGCTACAGTAACAGTGCATATATGCACAGTTACTGTAGCAATTGTGCATAAATGCACAAGCTGGTGTGGGTGTTTTTTTGCTCAAATTGTGTAAAATTAGTAACTTTTTCTATTTTGCACAATTATGCCTAAACTGATGTAATTGCTCTTATGGCAGCATTCTTTTTTTTTTTTTTTGAGAAGCATTATGGCAGCTTTCCTAGCCTCCACACACGTCATAATATATTATCTGCACGCGTCATAATTGAATTGGTATCAAGCCTGCACATCAAGGCAAACGTAGTGATTCCTGGGTCCACACACGTCATAAATTAACCCACTTTTGCTTCTTCTTCTTCTTCTCTTCCTTTTATTTTATTTATTTTAAATTTAATTTATTTAAATGGTTTTTTTTAGAGAGAGTTTTAATTTATGGCGTCCACTCTTAATGATAGCTCTTTATTATCAGACCAAGACACCAATCAGTTTTTGGTGTAGGCGGGGATTGAACCCCAAATCTCTTATACAACCATTAGAAACTTTACCAGTTGAGTTAACTGGAACCTACAATTTATTTAAATGGTTTTAAGACATTGATAAAATATATTACATTCTAGTTATATATATAAATAAATAAATAAATAAATAAATATATATATATCTTAAAAATCATGTTTGCTTAAATGTCACGTTTGAAAGTAAGTGTTTGCTTGTGTTCAACTTATTTAGACAATTTTTAACTTTTATGTACTTGTTAAAATGTCAAATTTCTCACTTTATCTCACTTTTAATTTTCAAAGTATAAGTATATTTTAATTTATTTAAAAAAAGTATATTTTAATTTTTAACACGCTTTTAACAAAAAAAAAATCAATAATAAGCTAAATAAGAAGAAGCTAAATAAAAAGATGCTAAATGCATACTAAAGGTCTGTTTGGATACAACTTATTTTGCTGAAAACTGAAAACTAAAAATACTGTAGCAAAATAATTTTTAAATGTGTAAATAGTACCATGGGACCCATTTTTAATATTTTTTTTTTCTGAATAAAGTGATTGTGGGTCCTGTGAATAGTGTATGAATAGTATACAATGTCTCCTGCACAGTGTAATCCGCGTGCATGAACAGTGCGGGTTACTGTTCATAAACCTAAATGCACTGTTCATGTCCCATGAACAGTGCAAGAGGCGCTGAATAAAAAAAAAAAAAAAAAACACAAAAAACGCAAATGCAGGGGGAGAAAACGCAAATCCAAACATTCATTAAGTGTCTATTTGGGAACCTATCTAGCTTTTTGCTAAATTTTTTTTGCTGAAAGTGTGCTAAAATATACTTGTACCTTGAAAAAATTTGTAAAAGTAAAAAAATGCAGGAAAAGCGAAGTTTTAAAAAATTGTACATAAATTTTTTTTTTAAAAGAACTAAAAATTGAGCTTATAAATTGATGCCAAACAGACACTAAATATCACATGTTTATTATACAACTATGATAACCGCTTATTAACAATGTAAACAACAAAATAGATTAATACTTACCAAAAAGGTAATATACTAATAAATTGAGAATGCAAATTTTATTGGTAATAGGTAGCATGTTAGCTAGGCATACATTTTGCCTCTTACGTAAAACAATACATATACCACAAAATCGTGTAAGGTAACTATAAAACCGCATCAATAGCCACACTTGAAATAGCAAACCATTGGCAGGAAGAAGTAATAGCAATTGCCCCCCTTAATCCCTTTGTCTCCAGACTCGTTTCAAATAGTCAAACCCTGCACATTAAATAAAAATTTCAAAGTCAAGAATAATTCAGTATCCCCCTTTGACAAAGCCTGCGCTTGGATTGGGTATTTTGCCCAATCGGTGTATTTTGTGTTTTTTAGTGGGTCTCATGGTATTATTTACTTTTCCACCAAACTCAGCAAAACAAAGATGTTTAAGTAAATTTAGGTCTTACAGTACTATTCATATATTTAAAAATTATTTTATTACAGTGTTTTCCTAACACACCCAAAGTTTGGCTACAAAGGAAAACTTAAAACCAGAAAGATGAGAACTAGTGAGGAAAAAGAGTAAACGAAGAAAAGGCATTAATAGAGACTCACTGCTGAAATTCTATGTTAATACATGAGGCTGAAGGTTTGGCAATCATCCCAAATGCAGTTTTAGAAAGAACAATGGTAGCACCATGCCGGGAAGGCCTAGAAACTGAACTGAGTGCACGATCAACGATCCTTATTTGAATTGTTTGGCCTGGAATGCAAGTTCTAGGGTGAGCCGCGCTTATGCACCGCACCAAATACTGCCTCCCACATGCAGCACCATTGTCCCATATCCCCTCGCCGGCCGACGCGAAGAGGTTGCTTGAAGGGAACTGTGCTGCATTGTTTCCATAGCAGGCTGTGGCTGTGTAAAAAGAACAAAAAAAAAATAGTTCAAAGTTTTGAAAAACTGTTATGGAAGTTATTATTGAAGCCACATTTATCGAATGCTACTTACGTAAATATGGGGTTCTGTAGTGGGCAGATGTGCCAACATCAGCAAGAGAGATTTGAGAGAGATAAATCAGCACTGCCAGAATTACAAATAGGCTTTGAGAGAAAAGTTGAACCTTGTGCATGTTGTGGATCTAATTAGGTTTTAGGACAACAATGAACAGTAGTTAAGATGTGATTCAACAGTTGGTAACTGGTTACAAATGTAATGACAAATAATATATATATATATATATATATAATGAACAGTAGTTAAGATGTGAGTCAACAGTTGGTGTTGCAGGGAATTTTTTTTTTTGAAAGGGTGATAGGAAAATTATTGTGTATTTCCGAAATACTATAAATGCGTACTTCCTCTTTTCACATAAATGGTGGCTCCTAGTAATTAAATTCATGATGTGACTTACCATTCATGTAAGAGGGAGGACCATGCATTTATGGTACTCTAGAAATATAATAATTTTTTCTGATACAAATGTAATGACAAATAATATATATATAAATGAACAGTAGTTAAGATATATATATATATATATATATATTGAGAGAACTATTTGCCTTATATAAGGGAAATTATTCCGTTAATTGAGGAGAATATTTCGTGCAATGGGCCAACGACTCGTTGAGCCGTAGGTCTTCATGACTCCAGCGCCGCTAGACAGTCCATTTCCTCTGCCCTACCACCAACAGTGACACCAACCCAAATAATAAGACAACCGAAGATCATGGCGTGAAAACAATTTGATATCAACTAATGAGTCATATATTATTTTATAATATTTTTATAAATTTCTAATAGTACAACTTCAAATTTTTTTATTAGTTTTCATTTGAACCTATTATTAATATTAATATTATTTTTGTATTTATCAATAATCAATGATGACTATTAATATTATTTTTGTATTTATCAATAATCAAGGATGACATGATGCATTCTAGGATCTTATATATATATAGGCTCCGTTTGGATTGGCGTCTGCGTTCAAGGAGTCTACGTTTTTGGCTTTTTTTTTTATTTTTTTTATTTTTATTTTTTTTAAGGACTAGCACCTCTTGCACTGTTCATGAGAAATTTTTTTTTTATTGTTTTCAGTTTTCAGCAAAATAAACGGTATCTAAACGCACACATATATAATGTAAACTCTAATCTCTTGTGTTTAGATGCAAAATTACTAATTAACCACGTAGATTTCTTTTTTTCTTTTTTTTTTGGAGAAAGTTTATAAACACAAAAAATTTGACAAGACTTTTCATACCTATTGATGAGACCGATTTATAGTAGTAAGTAAAAATTAATGTGATGTTAGTGGTAGATGAGAACTAGTAAAAGATTCTCAACTCAATGGTTGTGAAAAATGTGGTAAAATTTTTTGTGTATTGCTTTTTTTTTTTTAGAAGTGCTACATGTACAACATTTTCACAACAAATCTTATGTGTTAATTAAGTTGTTACTGGTTCTAATTTGAACCCACCACTGAAATTATTTTTCTATCTACCAATAATAGTCAACAATAACCTACCAAGTAAAATTTGTTGTGAAAAATGTTGTAGACGTAGAAGAAGGCTTACAGCTTATCGCCAGCGAGATAGAAATAAGAGAAAAAGGAAAGACAAAAATAGATAGGAATGCAAAGTTACAGACCGTTTATAGTCTATAGATGGATGCTGTGCTGAACGTGAATGAGGAGGAACCTCCCGTATCAGATACCACCAATGGTAACGACAAAATCTTTTAGTAACATGCACTCAAATTGTTTGGTAAATTTTCCAAGTGTTTTACAATGTTCAAATGGCAGGCTAAATAAATCATATATATATATATATATATATATAAAAGTATGTATATATGTAAATTAATAATTTCTTTATGTTGTTAAGCATTTAACAACTACATACAATTAAATAGTCATAAGACGAGATCCATTGATGCAATTATCTTGAGATCAATAAATAGTAATTTTATGTAGTATTGGTTTCTCTCTTTTGACTCTTTTGATGTATACTTCTAGTTCAGTTAAATTGACTAGTTTTCTTTTTTTTGCTGAATAAATTGACTAGTTTTCTAATTTACTTTAATCTTTACTTGTTCATTAAAGTAGGAGTCACATTAAAAAACTACTTATCTAATTGACCAATTTGATAAAACACTTAAGGATATGCAATCATATCCCCGTTAAACCTCTAACTTATGACATGCGCCTGATCATCAAATTAATTTACTCTTACATATAATTCACCCTATATAGTACTTATATGGGTTGACTATCTAAGGAGTTCAAATATCTACATTGGTCATAGCAATGTATTAGATCGTTGACTTCTTTATCCTTCGAATTTGTATCAATTAATTATATATTTTCTTGTTGTTTGTGGCTAATCAGTAATGTACTTACTATATAATTGTTTTCTTAAATTTAATTTTTGTGTGAAGGAGCTTGGGCAAGCCAAAGCTTTCACCAATGAGATTCTATTCACCTTTTATTTCTGGTCGCCGTAAGTTTCTTTCCATTTTGATGTGTTGGCTATCTTCTTCATATCAAAATAGTCAATTTTGTACTAGAGGTTGTACCGATTTAGCCAGTGAAACGAAATATTTCAGTACCGGTGTACCGTTTCGAGATTACCATTATTTTATAAAGAGCTCAAATTTAGTAATGATGAAGTGTAAAACTCATGTTAGTAAAAGTCGAAGTGCACACAATTTATTAAACGTATTTATAAATTATAAGACATCTCATTTAAATATATATTTTTTGAAAAACTCATTTAAATATCTTTGATCCTTAAGTTTTAGTTAAAATGGTATCATTTAAAATTCTTTATACATTGATATTATTTATAATTATTATTGTTAATAATACAAAGTTTTTTTAGATGACACATGGTAGTAGGTTTGCTTAATAATAATTATTATTATAATGATAAATCCATTAGATATTGATATATTTGGCGTACCGTAGTTGAAGTTAAAAATAAAAGGCGAAAAACCCATTTTCGTCTTTACATTTTCATGCGATTCTCACTTTGGTCCCTATATTTTATTTTCATCGCTTTTAATCCCTAAAATCAAAAAAGCGATCTCGTTTTTGTCCCTACAATCAGTGCCCTAACGGCAAAGTCCTAGGTGGCAGACGGAACACCCTATTAGCTGACGTGGCGCTGATGTGGCACTGATGTGGCGATTAAAATATTATTAAAAATATTATTTGGCATTTTTATATGCCACGTCAACATTTTTATTTTTTATAAAAAACCATGTAAGACAATTTAAACCAAAAAAGAAAATAAATTAAAAAATAAAACTTTTTTTTTTTTTTTTTTTTTTTTTTTTACTTTCATTATTTTTTCGTAAGAACTGAACTTGTTATTTGTGTTCTTCCTAAATCCATGAAATAAACCAATCTCTAGCAAACCGCAAATCCAAATCCAGCAACCAAATCTACTCCATCAAATCCAGAAAAATAAGAAATAAATCCAAGAAACCAAACCAAACCATAAATAAATTGAATAAATAAACCCATAAACCCAGTAACCAATTCAATCTCTAGCAAACCCATAAACCCAGAATTTTTCTTCAGAAACAAACACACAAAAAAACCCCATAAAAACAAACAACTCCACGTTCTGAATCTAACCCAACTGGTTCGTGCTTCAGAAGCCACATCCTGCTTACTCTGTACACAACAATCGCCCAAAAAGAGCGTAGCTTTTAAACACACACACACACACTCTCTCTCTCTAACCTACCTCTATAAAAACCCACACCCTCACTTCCTTCCTTTCCTCAAACACCGTTTCTGACTCTTTCACTTCTTGTTCCAAACAAATCCAAATCTCCAAAACTTTTACAAATCCAAATGGCTCCCAGAGACAAATTCGGATTCGTCAACCCGGATTCGAACTCCAAGGAGATCCGATATAAAGGCGTAAGGAAGCGTCCATGGGGTCGCTACGCAGCTGAGATTTGCGACCCGGGGAAGAAGACCTGAGCCTGGCTCGGCACTTTTGACACGGTCGAAGAGGCGGTGCGTGCCTACAACGCCGCAGCTCTCGAGTTCCGCGGTGCTAAAGCCAAAACAAACTTCTCGAACCCTTCCCCAAACAACTCCTCCACCCGTAGCCCTAGCCAGTGCAGCACCGTCAACTCCTTTTCCCCGCCGCCTCCGCCACACAAACTTTGGGTTTGTTTGTGTTTTTGGAAAGAATGTGGAGTTGTTTGTTTTTATAGGTTTTTTTGTGTGTTTGTTTTTGAAGAAAAATTCTGGGTTTATGGGCTTGCTAGAGATTGAATTGGTTACTTGGTTTATGGGTTTATTTCTTCGATTTATTTATGGTTTGGTTTGGTTTCTTGGATTTTTTTCTTGTTTTTTAGGATTTGATGGAGTAGATTTGGTTGCTGGATTTGGATTTGGGGTTTGCTGGAGATTGGTTTATTTCATGGATTTAGGAAAAACACGAAGAACAACTTCAGTTCTTACGAAAAAATAATGAAAGTAAAAAAAAAAAAAGGTTTTTTTTTTTAATTTATTTTCTTTTTTGGTTTAAATTGTCTGACATGGCTTTTTATAAAAAATTAAAATGTTGACGTGGCATATAAAAATGCAAATAATATTTTTAATAATATTTCAATCGTCACATCAGTGTCACGTCAGCTAATAGGGTGTTCCGTCTGCCACCTAGGATTTTGCCGTTAGGGCACTGACGATAAAGACAAAAACGAGATCACTTTTTTGATTTTAGAAACTAAAAGTAGTGAAAATAAAAGATAGGAACCAAAGTGAAAATTATGTAAAAATATAGGGACAAAAATGAGTTTTTCACCAAAATAAAATTCATAAATTTATCAAAAAAATTAAAATTAAAATAAAATACTTAATAAAAGGAAGTTAAGTTTGAATTTATCTTCACGTGACTAGTTGTTAGACACACAAAACAATAAAAAAAAAAAAATTTATTCAAATAAATTAATAATAAAAGGGTTGAAGTTGGAACTTGGAATTTATTAGTAGTAAAAATTGGGTAAAGCTGTCAAGCACATAAACAAAAAAGAAAAAACAAAAGAAACTGAAAAGCCAAGCTGACGCAAAACAAAAGCCAAGAAAGAGGTTCTGGGTTATTTAATGAAGAAGAAGTGGGAGGAGAAGGGGATCAGCGAAATGGGACTCCGGCAACGTGGCGGTGATTTTCTGGCGGCGGCAGCAGCATAGTGAGAGTCCGGAAGTTAATATGTAACTGAACGAGGGAAGAGATACTGGATCTGGAAATTTTTCTTTCCTTTTGATCTGAAAGTCATGTTCCGGTCTGGTACGATTTTTTTGGCCGAAATATGCTATTTCGTCCGATATAGCCGGAACAACCCGGTATAACCGGTATTTGAACCGGAATGAAACACATGTGTTTCGGTTCCGTTTTAAGCTCTGGTAGGAAAAATACTGGCCGTATCGGCCGATGTGGTACAGTATCGAGTAGCATCTTTGACTAGCTACTATAAGGTTGGCTTCTTCTTCTTTTTTTGTTTCATCTCAATTTTTACTCAAACTTGACCATCTCTTCCTTCCTCAACTAATGGTCCGTTTGGATTGAGGGGGAGGGGAGTAAAGTAGAGTAGAGAAGATTTAGTACAAAATTAGCTTATTTTTATCCAACTCGACTTTACTCTCTTCTACTTCCTCTTCTTCTCCCCTTCATCCAAACAGACCATAAGATGTTGATGTTGCCACTAATGATAACGTATGGAATGAGAGTAACATTTTTCACCCAATGTTTTTGGATCTTTTGAATTTCTAATTAGACTTTATATATTTTTGTTTTCGAATTTGAATGCTAAATAGAAATCAAAACTCACAAGTATAATGCTTTTACTGTGCGGTATGGCCATATATGTCTGTTTTTGTTTTTCTTCTAAAAATTAAACCAGCGATAATATTTTAAATAAATAAAAAACTGATCATATTTTTTATTAGTAAAATTACTGATAATATTTTTCAATATTAATCATATGACTCAGATTGTATACATTCATGAAATTGAGCATGAAGCAGAATCTCATTACTATAAAGTGAAATTAATTTTCTCTTTTTATAATTTGAAAGAACAGTGTTTGACGGGACTAAAGAACTCAACTTCCTTGGACAATCTCATCAAATGTACTCGTCCACCTTGGCAGGACACGGACGAACACAGGAAAACCATTAATAAGAGCATTCAATACCTTGGACAGTTACCAAACAGTTGACAGATCGTTGGAGCCTTATCAAAACCCATATTCGTGAGCCCTGAGGCGTTACAAAAAAGGGCACTAAAGCCACAATTAAGGCCCCCAACGGCTAGGAACCATGAAGCTGTATATATACACTCTGACCAGAGACAAACCAGGTACATAGACTCACCAAAAAGTATTCATAGACACTCTGATATTCAGTACTCTCTTATTATTCTCTAAAAACTTCTATATACTAGCTTTGGCATTGGAGGTGTGGTGGTAGGCACCACACCGATGACCATCTTAAGGGAGTCTTTGTTCCATATTTGCAGAGACAGTGACGAGGACTCAGCTTCATCTGAACGAACTTACAAGACTGACGATTTGTACTTCATTAGTGTTGATTTTGTAATTTGTGCAATATAAGTTTGTTTAGTTATGCATATAAGAGTTTTGAAGAAATGCCAGTGAAAAATGTGATGTTATGAATTACCAAATTAATTTTGTTGTCTTCTCAAAAAAAAAAAAAAACAAAACAAAAAAAAAAAAAAAAACAAAAACAAAAACAAAAAAATTGTTGGGCTTAATGAATTTTAGTAAATTGATATTTGGAGATTTTTTTTTTTTGGGTCAGAATCTTGCATTCTCATTGGAGCAAGCCATTGTAAAGTATAACCTCTTATATATTTATATATATATATATATATAGGCAAAACTGAAAGAAAATCTAATTAGATTTTAAATTGGAATTTAATTAGAATCTAATTTTGCATCACGTGTCCCATCTAATCTAACGTTTTAAATTTTTGTGCCAAGTTAATTAATTCAGTGTAAAAATTAGAATTCAATTAAAGTTTAATTTTACGCCACATGTCTCATCTAATGTATATATAAATATATATATATATATATTTTTTGTGCAAACTGAGGTAATTCAATATAAAAAACGAGGAGTTCAATATAAATAAATCATAAAAAACCTAATCATATATATATAACCAATACTTAGAGAAAATTTAATTAGATTCAAAATTGAACTTTGTTTTTGTTAGCTTTCCAAACAAATTAAATTGTTTAGATTTTTGCTGTTCTGTGAACTAATGAGCATATTTTTTATACTGTTTCTATTTAGATATTTTGTATGCCTGGATCTTGAATGTAACAAATTGTAATTAAGCTGAACGATCTCATGTACCTATCCCCATTCAATTTAGGAGATGTTATTGAACCAGTTTATTCTTTTATTTTGTGTTATATTTAGAAGAATTTCATGGACAGTAATTGTGAATTGATATTGTATATGTATTATCCAATAATGATTTTCAATATATTATAAACATAATAGCAATATAATGAGAAATTTGGCATAACCAATATCATGAAAATTGCAAGAAAAAACTATTATAGTATCTCCAAATGTCCTGGTCAAACTAATATCCTATATGTTTTATAACCTAAGCTAATATTAATAGCACTGCTACAATTCATCATTCTCGTACATAAACACGAGTTACATGCCAATTTCTTATAATTATGCCTTAATTCTAATTGCATGTGGCTATAGCTATCGTTTCTTTCCCTCTCACCTTTTACTTAGCCTTAAATCGATCCCAAATTTCATCTTTAAAAAAATAGTGATTTTTTTGTTGAGAAAATTGCACTATTCAATTTTGTGAAGATCTCACTCTCCGCTTGAACAAGCCACTAAAACCTAGTTTTTGATTTATTTTTTTATAGCGATTAAAGTAAGATCAAACATATAACAAACTACACTGGTATATAATTATATATATACATGTTTATACTTTTATACAATAATTCCTAGCTTCACAAACAACATAATAACCTTTTGAACTTAGAGCACTCGCCCATCTAAAATACAAAAAGTGGCCAATTTTACACGTTCAACCCAAAAGATCACCCACATCAGCTTGTTTAAAATTGTGTAAATTTACATTTGAGCTACAGTAACCGTGTAAATATACATAGTTACCATTCATTTGGATATCATTATTTATTAATTTCTCTCTCTCTCTCTCTCCCCCCAGTAACCAATGTCCCAGATCATAACTATGGCTCTACAATGGCTAACCACTTTGAGTTCCTCAGACCACAGAAGAAGAGACTTTGTTGTTTGAAGAACAATAATTAATCTTTCAAAAGTAGTTGCACCAGGAATTTCCTGGATGTGAATTTCTTGATCGTTGTTTTCCTCATTTGCGGTTGCAACCAATTTTTGCAAGCATGCACTCTTGGACAGAAAGTTTTAGAGATTTTACAAATTTTAGGGTGATATAGTCTGAGTACATAAAATTTGAAAAAAAAAAAAAAAAAAAAACTAATGTGGTTGTATAGTTTACAGTTGATATGGCATGGAAAATCATTTTTTATTATTCCGTTTGATACGTCAGATTTTACCATCTAGGGGATAACGATAAAGACCAAATTAACACGACACTGAAAAGGTTAAGGACCAAATTGACACAATTGAAATGATAGAAACCAAATTGAAAGTGGTTTTACAAATTTTAGGGTGATATAATTTGAGTACATAAAATTTGAGTTAAAAAAAAAAAAAAAAACATGCAGTACAGGTTGTAGTTGATGTGACATGAAAAATCATTTTTTATTATTCCGTTTGACACATCAGATTTTTCTATTCAAGGAATAACGATAAGGACTAAATTGACACATCACTGAAAAAGTTAAGGACTAAATTGATACAATTGAAATGTTAAAGACCAAATTGTCATATGGTGTAAAGGATAGGGACTAACCTGATGAAGAATAAATTATTTCATTAGGTATTAATAATGTAATATTTATTACATTAAATTATTAATTTGAGAATTTTTTTACCACTTTGCAGGTAATAATAATGCTTTTTTAACTTTACGATTAAAAATCCGTGGTTCTTTATATGTTTTCTAAAATTTATTATAGGTTTTGAACTTTAAAAGACAATACTGATAAAATACTAATGATTTTATCTTTTATTTTTTATTTTTTTATAACTGACGTTTACATATAAAAAAGTAGGTCCATTTATTGTATAAATGAAAAAAGAGATACATCAAACAAATACATAAAAAAATGATGAAGAAACACATTATGTTAGTACATTTAGGGCAAGCAAGGGGGAAATTTCCCACCTTCCTCTCGACCCCTTTCCTCTGCCCTTGTGTAGAATAATGATGGGCTCTCCCACCTTATTAATCAAATATTGTACGTCCATTTCAAACCCTGCAAATCAAATAAAATTTTCCAATGTCAAGAAGAATAACAAAACAGTCCCCTCCTCCATCGAGACAATTTTAAGGAAAGGGAAATGAGAGATTGGATATAGGGGAAGAAATACAATATGAACAAGAAAAAAATTGAAAACCATAAAGACCAAAAGAAAAATTAAAGGGATAATGGTGAAAAGTGGAAATGAAGAAAGACAATAATATAGAGACTCACTGCTGGAATTCTATGTTAATGGCAGTTGCGCTAGGTTTGGAAATCATCCCAAATGCAGTTTTAGAAAGAACAATGGTAGCCCCAGCCCGGGAAGGCCTAGAAACTGAACTGAGTGCACGATCAACGATTTTTATTTGAATTGTTTGGCCTGGAATGCAAGTTTTAGGTTGAGCCGCGCTTACGCACCGCACCAAATACTGCCTCCCACAGGCGGCACCGTTGTCCCATATCCCCTCGCCGGCCGATGCGAACAGATTGCTTGAGGGGAACTGTGTAGCATCATTTCCGTAACAGGCTGTGGCTGTGTAAAAGGCAAAAAAAAAAAAAAAAAAAAAAAAATTCAAAGTTCTGAAAAACTGTTATGGAAGTTAATTATTTTTTGGAGCCACATTTGTCCAATTCCATGCACTTACGTAAATATGGGGTACTATAATGGGCAGCTGTGCCAACATCAGCATGAGAGAGATGGAAAAGCACAGCTAGAATTACAATCAAGCTTTGAAAGAAAAGTTGAAGCTTGGCCATTCCTGCAAAGAGATAAAAGAGGGAAATATGAGAATAATCGTGTCCTATATGTTGTGAAATGCCAATGAGAATAATCTATAATAACTTGGTCAGAGGATGTAAAGTTAACTTAGTGAGGTGTTATCTTTGTAAAGAACACAATTAAAAAAAAAAATGATAGAATTAGTTCAAGAATACCACCACCACCTTTATACAGGCCAGGGGTAACAACTTGCTTTAACAATAAACGAGTAATAAACTAACTAGCCTCATCACACGCGCTCGATACTTGCGATGACGCTCTTTTTATTTATTATTATTTTGAGTTTAATGTAATTTTTTAATTTGAATTTATCTATTTTTAGTGAGGTTACATAGGAAGGAGTTTTTAAGAAACTAAAATTTAGGATTTAAAATTGAGTAAACTGTTGGGTTTAGTGTGTGCTAATTTTTAAGAAAAATGTATTAAACGTACGTGTGATATATTTAAATAGAGAGTATTCTAATTTTTAGGAAAAAACTTTCTCTGGTAGTTTTTTTGTTTTTGAATTTTGTTAAATTACAATTTTAACCTCATTTTTAATTTGTAAGAATAAGGATTATTTAATTAAATTAGGCCTTATTTTGACATTTTTTGAAACCATAATTAACTTTCTGAATCTTCTTAATATAGAAATTACCATCTGTTACTATATAAAACACTGCAAGAGACTCGGTCAAGATAACAACCTCCTTAATTAACAACTAGAATTATCACACGCGCTTTGCGTGTGCAATAATACTATTTTTTATGTATCTGTTTTTTTGGTTTAGTGTTATAATGTTTAAAAGTGATATATAAATAACTGTTTATATATATATATATTTATATATATATATTTTTTAAGAAAGATGTAAGGTAACATGAAATAATGTTTAATAATGAGATAGAGATAGAGTCCTAAGTTTTAGGTTGAATGGAAAAGATGAAGGAAAAAACCTAAAACTTAGGAACAGTAAATTACTCTTTTAACCTGTTTGTGTTTTTTAATTTAAAATTATTTAACTAAGAGATAAGGGTATTTTAGAGAGTTTAAGAATTTGTGTGAGGGTATTTTAGTACGCAAAATGTTAAAAACCAAACAGGGAATCCCATTATTAACAGTATAGATTAAAAAATTGGGAAAAAAAACTTATTAAACCCTTAAAAAAAGAAACAAAAACCCTTAAACACAGCAACTGGCTTAACACAAATAGTAGAGCTTCTACACGTTCGCTACAGGGACCGCACGTATCAGAATATATATAATCTTGAATCCTATATACTTGTGTTATGTTTGATTCAATTTTAAGTTTTCTAAGAAAATAATTTATTTTTCAAAAAATATTTTCTAAAAAAGAATATCATTTTCCTATGTTTGATAGCTATCTTGAAAAAAAGGTTGTAAAACGTTTTGTTTTGTTTTTGTTATTTATTTTTATTTTTTGTGAGATAGAGAAAATTTCTGAAAAATTTTAGTGATGCGAAAAACTATCTTTATATAAAATTTTTTAACAAGATAAATGGAGAGTCCATATTGCAGAAGATTAAAATGTTTATTTATAGGAATTTTCTTGTGTGCAATATATCATGAAGAGCGACGTTGACAATTTTTAAAATTAAAAATAAAAAAGGAATTAAAGAGATTATTTATAAGAAAATAATACAGCCAAAATAATGTTGTTATGTTGAAATTTCAGGCGCTTTTGCATGTCCTATTTCCGATTATTTGCCATCTGCGGTCCATTCTAACGTTAAAAGTTAAAATTGCAGTTCCCAACTTCGAAATCTTTGTCAAATGTTACTCTTCGAATTTTCCGTCAATCCCAATAACATTGTGTTGTAAATGTCTATAAGACAATGATGTGTTTCAATATTTTCATTCCCTGACGTTTCTTATACAAATAAGGTGTAAATACATTTTTGGTCCCTACATTTTGGGTCATTTCTCGATTTGGTTCCTAAACTGATTTTGCTCCTATGTCAGTCCCTGATTTTTCAAAATCGTTTTTAAAATCGTCCCTACTGTCAACCTGGTAACGGAAGAAGCTGATGTGGTAAACGGAGTGCATCGGTGCATGGCATGTTAATCGCTGACGTGGCAAATAAAATAATATTAAAAAAATTTATTTTGCTTTTAAAAATGACAAGTTAGCATTTTAATTAATAAAAAAATAAAAAAAATAAAAAAATAATTAAACTAAAAAAATTCAAAAAAAAAAAAAAAACATTTTTTCAATTTTAAATAACAATTTATAGTTTCAATTTTTCTTGAACTTTCTTAAGAAACAAACATTAAGTTAACACCCCTTCTCATTCTAGGCTGGCATGTCTGTGTTTGTATCTAGTTCATTTTCTTCTTTCTTTATAAGATTAACCAAAAAAAGAAAAGTCAAAATAAAAATAACTTAATAAATATGTGTTTGTATCTTTCTTTGTTCAGATCCTTTTTCCTTTTTCCTTATTTGTCAGAACCTCTCTTTCTCTGTCTCTTGGTGCGTATATGTGTTTGTATCTTTCTTTGTTCAAGCTTTCAATCCCTCTCTCTCACTCTCTAAAAACCTGACTCTCTAATCTTTGGATTTTTCTAGTTTTCCGTGGGGTGGTCGATAATGGAGGTAGAGATCGGTGATCGGGGTGTGGATCGGTATGGTTGGGGTGGAGATCGGTAATCCATGGGTCTTGGATTATGGGTTTGGTTGGAGATGGAGATGGAGATGGCTGGGTTTGGTTGGAGAGGGCTGGGTTTTTTTGGGTTTGGTCGGGGTGGAGATCGGTGGTCGGGGTGGTCATTTTTGTTGGAGAGGGCTGGGTTTTTCTGGGTTTGGTTGGGGTAGAGATTGGTGGTCGAGGTGGTCGTTTTTGTTGGAGAGGGCTGGGTTTTTCTGGGTTTGATCGGGGCGGAGATCGGTGGTCGTTTTTGTACTGTTTAGTTGACCGTGACTCGGACTGGGCTTCGACCAGGTGGATTCGGTGCTGTTGATGGCGAGTTGATGGTGGATTTGTGTTTGTTGACGGCGGATTTGGTGTTGTTAATGGTAGATTATTTGTTGTTTTTTGGATCGGGGTGTTGTTTGATGAAGTTTTGGGTTGGAGGTTTGATGATTTTTCTAGGTTGGTTTTCTCATGTTGGTTTGGGTTTGATGAATTTTTCATGCTAGAGGTTTCGGTGGAGGATAGGGATTTTGTATGAAATTTTGCATTGTTTTGGGTCTGATTGTGCTCTTGCTCTGGGTTTGATTGTTCTTGGATTCGGGAAGAACATGAAGATCAAGTTCTTGTGTTCTTAGCTAAAAAATAATGAAAGCAATAATAATAATAATAATAATAATAATAATAATAATAATAATAATAATAATAATAATAAAATCAGATTTAAAAGTTTGTTTTTTTTTTTTTAAATTTAGTTTGAATTAAATTGAAATGAAAAATATAATTTTTTTTTAATTAAACTGAAATGGCTTTTTTTAATTCAAAAAAATGCTAATGTGGCATTTAAAATATATTAAATAAAATATTTTATTATTATTTTATTAGTTGGCTTTGACACTTGGCACTTCTGTTTGCCACGTCAGCTTTTTCCATAACCGGGTTGACGGTAGGGACGATTTTAAAAATGATTTTGAAAAATCAGGGATTGATATAGGAGCAAAATCAGTTTAGAGACCAAATTGAGGAATAGTCCAGTAAGGACCAAAAGTGTATTTAAGCCTACAAATAAACTTATAACCCACTGCTTCAACATACAGCTAGCTAGAGCTTAAAAAAGTCGTAAGCTGCCGCCATATAGCGCAGCCACAAGGCAACAACCGTTTTGGTATCTCATAGTTTATACAGAAGATATAATTTTTGGTAGTTTTTAGGTTAAATATGTAACAAAAAAACTAAAAGGTAACATTAATTTTTTTAAAAAAATCTAAGACAAAAAGTAAAAAGTTAAAAATCAATAGCTTTTAGCCAAATAGACATTTTAGTCAGCAATTAAGTACAGGATGCCAGTGCTCAATCGGCAACAACAGCATGGTCGTGGAACGCTCGAAATAAGTTCGTACATGGAGAATTCAGGTTTAAACCTGAATTTAGCCAGGTTAGATATTGGACGTTGGAGAGAAGTTCTAGAGAGATTTTCATAAGGCCAATCAAAGCAGAAAGTCAAGTTCACAATCGTACGTAGATGCATGAACCCCAACACGTAAAGTAAAGTAGATTTTCTGAAGCTTCCAATCTTGACACGTCGTACTCCATTTTATTTGTTTAAAAAGTTTATTGGATCATTGATTCTAGTTTGTACATTTTTCATAAATTATTCAATATTCCATGGTTTAATTTTTATTTTTTATTTTTTTTGGTAGGTGAAAAACTGTAATTCATCTTATTAAGAAACTCCGGCTAAGTCAGCTTGAAAAATAGCAAGAAGAGGTGGAGGAACAAATTCCATCCAAACCTCAAAACTAAAAACACTAACCGAAAAACATGCTAAACTAGCTAACTTATTACCTTCTCTCCGAGAGTAAAGTAATTTAGAGAAAAATCTAGACAGGAGTTTGACATCCTCAATCAAATGGCCACAAGCTGAAAGAGACCGGTCCTCCCCCTGCAGGGCTTTGATAACAGTGCTCGAGTCCCCTTCCAAAATGATATTATCAACACCTATCTCCCTAGCAAAAACAAGCGCCCTGGCAGCAGCTAGCACCTCCACTTCTTCTGCACTGTAAGCTCTTGGGAGCTTCTCAGAGAGCAAGGCGATGACCAAGCCGTGACTATCTTGAATGGCGACTCAAATACCAGATATTTCCTCCGCTTTGAAAATGGCACCATCGAAATTGATTTTGAGGCAATCAACCGGGGGGGAGGGGGGGGGAGCCACTTAACACGGGCGAGGAATGATTGGAGTTCTGGGTTGCTGCATTGCAAGAAACTCGCCATGTCGTTCCTTTGCGAGTTGAGTTATCTGGGAGAGATTGCAGCAATTCTGTAAGAGACGTACTTGATTCCTATGTGTCCAAACTGACCAGGCGATAGTTGCAAACAACTCTGGGTCCTGGTGATTAGTAATCGTCCAAGACAGCAGCTCCTTAAAGTCCACAAATTGTCTGGTTCGTCTAGCACTCCACAGGATCGGGTCTGACCAAACAACATCGAGTCCAGGGCAGGACCAAACAGCATGAATGGTCGATTCTGCATCTTGCTGGCATCGGTCACAGCTTGGGTTATTCAGGATAGTTCGTCGTACCAAGTTAACCTTCGTAGGCAAAGAATTACGACAGGCTCGCCACATTAGATTCTTGATTTTATTCGGACAATTCAAAGACCAAACACCTTTCCACAGCTGATTCTTCATAGGTACCACAAACATGTATTCAGCCAAAAAAAAAAAAATTAGACATGAATAAAAATTGTGTACATCGTGTCATCGTGTGTAAAATTATAAACAATTGTATATGGAATGAATATCAATGAGTGTGTGTATGAACAATTCCCCAAAGTTTATGACACTTTTATTGTGCGCATGGAATAGGATTGCCACATGTAACCTTGCAAAATTGGATCCACACCAGTCAATCTGCCCTGACCTTTAAAAAAAAAAGGGTATGGATAATAGAAATAGCGAGCAATTTGTTTTAATTAAATAAGTTTCTAACTTGCACCCAATTTTGATATGACACAATTAGGTCAAACCCATACCCGATCCTACTGGGCTGAACTTGTATCTAATCCATTCAGCAAACTTTTATTATAAAATTTTAAACTTAATTCCTTTTACTCATTTTCAATATGTGTTATATATTAAATTTTTTATATTGTAGACACTAATGACACTATTTGTCAACTTGGCAAGCAAATCTCAAATATAAATGTTTTCACTATCGACCACTAATGTTGAGTATTTTTTTTTCTTTGTTCATTATAGGTTTTCATCCTAACGCTCTGTTTTTTTCGTTGGAAAATCTTCTATAAAAATAGTTTTCCACATTTTCTAGTGTTTGGTAGTATAAAAAAAGATTGGTCAACGGAAAACTATCTTTAGTCAACGGAAAACTCTTATAAAAATAAGGCTCATTTTCTGTAGGTTGTTTTCCAAAAAAAAAAAAAAAATTTTGGAAAACAATCTCTCTCTCACACAATGCATAGCTCCTATAAATATTATCTTCTTCTAACCTAGGAAAAAATATTTTATTTTGCTCATTCAGTCTTTCTCACAATAAACTCTCTCACTTCTTCTCTTCCTTTTGTTTTTTTTTCTCTTCTCACACCATCACTATCACCCTCTCTGGCCTCTTCTCTTCCCATAGATTTCTCTCTTTATCTGTCTCTCTTCTCTTTTTTCTCCCTATTTCTTCTCCCCTCTATAACACCGTTCTTCAATAAGTTTTTTTTTTTTTTTTTTTTTTTTCTCCTCATAGATCGGTCAACGGTTCTATAACAATTTTTGGCATATTTATCAAACTATTTGGCCTATGTGGCAATTTGAACTATTTAAAATGGAACTTAAGGTTATAATGGTTATTTTGAATTATGAGAAGTATGATATATATATATATATATTTATATTATGTACGTTACTGTTCATATACATGAGCAAGATGAGTATTTGAGATCATGAAAATTGGATAGCTAATTTTGATTGTATCCGTTGTCAAAATTTTAGTTTGAAAACCAAATTCATTCTTGGTTTTTTTTTTTTTTTTTTTTTTAATTTTTTTAATTTTTTTATATTGATTATATTAGGTGGGTTTGCACAATACACATATTATACATGTTTTAAATTATACAATAAATTTTATAAACTGTGGATACCAAACACCAAAAAAACATTCTCAAACCCATTTTCAAGGTTATTACCAAACACCGAAAAATGAGATAGTTTTCCAGAAAATGCTCTCTAAAAAATGAATCATTTTCCAGAAAACGTTAATGTTGAAACAAACAGAGCGTAATTAATTATTTACTTTTTTTTTTCTTTACCAAACATTTTATATTCCAGTCTTACATATTTATATATTGTATGGGTTTGGATTAGTTTTTTTCTTTTAAGTTTTTCGCTTATTTTCTTATGTATATATACTACAAGTAAAAAAACCTATTACAACAAGTATTATTGCACAAAAAAAAAAAAATTGTAATATATATACTATTGCTTCTCTAAGTTGTTTTTTTGTTGTAAAAGTAACTTTATTTTATTGCATCAACTTGAGATTGTAGCAAGAATTGCTATGTTACATCTAAATGTGTTGTTATAATAGCTAACTCTTATTTTACATTAAGATATGTTGTTGCATGCAATAGGTAATCTTTTATTTCACATCAAATTATATTATTGTAATAGGTTAAATCCTTATTTCACATCAACCTACTTAATTTGATGTAATAGAGGTGAATAATTGAGTAGCGGGAAAATTTGAGAAATTGGCAATACTTATTATTATTTTTTCATCTCAGTTTCCTCTCTCACCCATGTCTATCATTTATTTTTCTCATTTCAATTTCTCACTCTCAACCACACTTGTCTCTCCCCCCCCCCCCTCCCCCCTCTTTTTTTTCTCATTTTAGTTTCCCTCTTGCTCTTACCCACATCTATCTCTCTCTTTTTTATTTTTTTAAATCTCATCTCAATTTCTCTCTCTCTCTCTCTCTCTCACCTATCTATTTTTTATTTTATTTTTTTCACATCTTAGTTTGCCTCTTTCTCTTACCCATGCCTATCTCAATATTCAAATTTATCAACTAAATACAAATTTCGTCTCTCAAATTTCCATCTTTCTCTCATATCTACTAACTCCAAATTTTCTCTCAAATTTTAGTCTCTCTTTCATAATCTACTTGGAGAGACTCGATCCCTATTTCTCGAATTTCTTTGTAGTTTTGATCATTGGTTTAAGAATAATCTCTATTACTAATCTTTTAGCTCTCTTTAAATATTAATTTGATTTTTCTTTGTTTGTACAGGCTTCAAGTAGTAATGGTGATTTTCTTTTGGAGAATTAGTGATGGTATATATTGGTGTCATCGTGTTGTATATATGGCGCTTTTCAACTTTATACTTATTTTCTTATTCTTTTTTCAGAGTTCGTTGATATTTCTTCTGAGTCTTTTGCAAGGTTTCCTTTCGATTTGGAGACAAAGATGCTTCATGTGACTAGCTCCTCATAACCTTTCTTCACAATCTCCATACATCTTGGGATCCAAGTAATGCCTTTTGGGATCTAAGTAATATCTTTATTTGGATGCTTAAATTATCAAAATTTCCTTTGATAAGTTGGGGAATTTGGAATGACTTGATCCCAATGGCAATAGTCATTCTCTCTACAGACTGATATGCTCTAATTATACCACTTTGATGGGAATTAGTAGGCCTTTCCTCACTTGCAATCCCAAAATCTCACACACCAGCCAAAGAAAGTGACTCACACTCACAAAACACACAAAAGAAGAGAGTGTGGAAGGGGAAGAGTAAGAGAACTCTTTGAGATTGACAGATGCAGAAGGTATATATATTATATACCATCAAATCTTTTGACTCCCAAGACATTTATTTCTAAACCCATACATTTATAAAAACCCACACATAACTTCAGGAAACCCCCAACATGCATTTAGTAAAATCTTGTTTAATTTATTAATGAAACTTTAATTAAAAAAGCAAACAAGTTTAACTTCTAACAAAGGGGGCAACCCTTGGCTCTGCTATGCCCTTATGTAAAACAGTGATGGGCTCCCTCACCTCATCAATCAAATACTATGTTGACTTCAAACCCTGCACATTAAATAAAAATCAAAACCATAAAGACCAAAAGAAAAATTAAGGGGCTGATGGGGAAAAGTGAAAATGAAGAATGACAACAGAGACTCACTGCTGGAATTCCATGTTAATGAATGAAGCCGAAGGGTTGGCTATCATCTCAAATGCAGTTGTAGAAAGAACCAAGGTAGCATCATTCTGGGAAGGCCTAGAAACTGAAGAAAGTGCACGATCAACAATCTTTACTTGAACTGTCTGGCCGGGTTTGCAAGTTCCAGGCTGAGCCGCGCTTATGCACCGCACCAAATACTGTCTGGCACAGGCGGCACCAAAGTACCATATATCCTCGTTGACCGATGCGAACAGGTTGCTCGAAGGTAACTGTGAAGAATCATTTCCATAACAGGCTGTGGCTGTTTAGAAAGAAAAATAAAATAAACAGTTCAAAGTTTTGAATCGCAGTCATGGAAGTTATTTATGAAAGTCACATTTGATTTGTCCAGTGTCACTTACGTAAATATGGGGCTTTATATTGGGCAGCTGTGCCAACATCAGCATGAGAGAGACAAAAAAACGCTGCCAGAATCACAAATAGGCTTTGAAAGAAAAGTTGAAGCTTCGCCATTCCTGCAAAGAGACTGAGAGGGAAATTTTAGGAAAATCGTTTCCTTTGTGAATACCAATGAGAAAAATATCAGAATTTGTTCAAAGGATCGATGCAAAGTTAACTTAATCAGGTATTGTGAGCCATAAGTCTAGATGTAATACGTCTGGTATGGGTAGGGATGGCCATGGGTAGGGTATGGGTATACTCTACCCAATTAATTTATCCATGGATACCTAATTACTTTACCCAATTAGTATCCATACCCAATTGTTATCCGGTTTGTTTATCCATGGATATCCAAACCCTATCCAAACCCAATTTCTATAAAATCATCAAATATGCTCAAAAACCACTAAAAAAGACCAAAATATCCTTAAAATCTCTAAAATGAGCAAAATACCCATGAAACCTCTAAAACGATCAAAATACCCCTAAAATCACCAAATATGCTCAAAAACCACTTAAAATTACCAAAATACTCCCTAAACCTAAAAAAATGACCAAAATATCCGTGAAACGTAAAAAATGACCAAAATACTCCCGAAACGTAAAAAATGACCAAAGTACCCACGAAACCCAAAAATTACCAAAATACCCCCTAAACCTAAAGAATGACCGGAATACCCTCGAAACCTAAAATTTGACTGAAATACCCCCGAAACATAAAATTACCAAAATACCCCCTAAACCTAAAAAATGACAGAAATACCTCCAAAACCTAAAAACTAACTAAAAAACCCCTGAAACATCAAAATTACCAAAATACCCCCCGAAACCTAAAAAATGACCGAAATATCACCTAAACCTAAAAAATGGCCAAAATATCCCCAAAACCATAAAACTTACTGAAATACTCTCGAAACTAACCAAAATACCCCCGAAACCTACAAATTGACTGAAATACCTCGTAAACCTAAAAAATGACCGAAATACCCTCGAAACCTAAAAAATTACCAAAATACCCCCGAAATCTATGAAATGACAAAAATGCCCCTAAAACCTATATGATGATAAAAATACACCCTAAACCTAAAAAAAATGTCTAAAATACCCTTAAACCTATAAAATGACCAAAATAGCCCTAAACCTTTAAAATGACCAAATACGCCCAAAACCTCTAAAATAACCCCAAACCTCTAAAATTACCAAATATACCCCGAAACCTATAAATTGACTAAAATGTCCCTAAACCTCTAAAACGACCAAATACCCCCTGAAAATATCTAAAATGACCAAAATACCCTTGAAACCTTTAAAGTGACCAAAATACCTATAAACCTGTAAGATGACCAAAATACATCTGTAACCTCTTAAATTACCAAAATAGAGGTTTGAGGTATTTTGGATGTTTCGAGTGTATTTTTGTCAAATTAAAGGTTCTAAGAATATTTTAGTCATTTTGTAGGTTTTGAGCAAAATTTGGTAATTTTTTAGGTTTCGGGGTTATTTTGGTCATTTTTTTAGATTCTAAGGGTATTTCAGTCATTTTTTAGATTACGGGGCATTTTTGTCATTTTTTAGGTTTTAGAGGTATTTCGGTCATTTTTTTAGATTCTAAGGGTATTTCAGTCATTTTTTAGATTACGGGGCATTTTTTTTCATTTTTTAGGTTTTAGAGGTATTTCAGTAATTTTTATATTTTGGGGCTATTTCGGTAATTTTATAAGTTCTGGAGGTATTTTAGTAATTTTAAGGTTTTGGGGGTATTTTGGTAATTTTTTAGGTTTGGGGGTATTTTGGTCATTTTTTAGGTTATGGGGGTATTTCGGTTATTTTTTAAGCTTTGGGGGTATTTCGGTCATTTTTTGGGTTTTGGGATCTTTTGGTCATTTCTTAGGTTTCGAGGTTATTTCATTCAATTTTTAGGTTTAGGTGCATTTTTATCATCTTATAGGTTTTAGGGGCATTTTTGTCATTTTATAGGTCTCGGGGTATTTTGGTAATTTTATAAGTTTCGGTTCGGTCATTTTTTAGGTTTAGGGGGGTATTTCGGTTATTTTATAGGTTTCAGGGGTATTTTTGTCATTTTATATGTTTATGGGGGTATTTTGGTAATTTTTAGGTTTCGGGGGTATTTCAGTCATTTTTTAGGTTTAGAGGGTATTTTGGTAATTTTAAGTTTTCGGGGGGTATTTTGGTCATTTTAGGTTTCAGGGGGTATTTCGTTAATTTTGTATGTTTCGGGGGTCTTTCGGTCATTTTTTAGGTTTAAAGGGTATTTTGGTAATCTTTAGGTTTCAGGGGTATTTTGGTCATTTTTAGTTTTTAGGGGTATTTTGGTCATTTTTTAGGTTTCAAGGGTATTTTTGGTAATTTTAAGGTTTCGGAGGTATTTTCGTCATTTTTTAGGTTTAGGTTGCATTTCGGCAATTTTAGAGGATTTTAGGAATACTTTGGTCATTTTCAAGTTTTAGGGGCAATTTGGTAATTTTGATTATTGGCTATTGGGTGGGTTGAGGTTTACCCATAATAATTTGGTTGAGTTGGGTTTGAGTTAGATTTAATTAGTTAAATGGGTAATATCCAAACCCTACCCAATTACCTTCTACCCATTAAGAACTGGGTATTACCCAAAATAATTGGATCGGGTAGGGTTGGATATCCATTACCCAATGGGTATGGCCATCCCTAGGTATGGGACCGTATCCTTACCTATGATGCCTGCCTTTGGAAAGAACACAATGAAAACAAAGATACTCATAGAATTAGTGGTAAACTAGTTACTGCCATTTGGCATCACTAGCTACTAAAACACTGCAGCTCTGTCAAAGTAACAACCTCCCTAATTTGCAATGGAAAATAACTTATTAAACCCTTAGAAAAAGGAAAAAACAACTTCAACACAGTACTAACAACACGAGAAGTACTATATTCAGCCTAGAAATAATGTTATCAATAAACACTTGTCTTATAGGTTCCAATTAGCTCAACTAGTAAAATTTTCTATTGTTAAATAAAGATCTGAGATTCGAACCCAACTTGCATAAAAAACCGATTGGTGTCTTAGTTCGTTGAAAAATGAAAATCATCACTATAAGTTAAATTCTATGTCTACCAATTCAGGAATCACAGCAAATGGGCAAAGCAGGCCACTAGATCATACATCAGAGCAATCAAGCATTGTCCCTATTTTTAGAAGTGAACTATGAAAGATGGTGAGTTTCTGTTAGCTCAATTAGTAAAAAAAATTTTATTTATTTTTATTTTTATCAAGAAATTAAAAATATATTATGAAGAGTGACGTTTTCAATTTAAAATATATATATATATATATATATAAAGAAAAAATACAGCCGAAATAATCAACCATCCCATCTCCAATTATCTGCCGTCCGCTTCTAAGTTCTGACGTTAAAAGTTAAAACTGCCGCTCCCAACTTCGAAACCCTTGTCAAATAATTATACTCAAAATCTTCCACCAACCCAATAACATAGTGTTGTAAATATCTAAGACAATGATATTTGTCAATATTTTCAGTCCCCAACATTTATTAAACTTAATTTAAAATTTAATCGTAAGAAATAAAGTGTATAATGAAAAAATCAAGCCTCCACCGCAATACATCTAAAACCATTTCATTGAAACTATATGCAAATTTTGCATTTGGATGGAGATTAGAAATTCTACTGTATTATTAAGAGTTTTGTAGTCTAATGGCATTACACAATCTCCTTTATAAGAAGAAATATGGTTTGAATTCTTCTTCTAAAACTTATTATAACAATTGAATCGTAAAAAAGTGCAACTTCAATAATCTATAGGCATAATACTATCTAAGTGCAAAAAGAAAAAGAATTAAAAAGTGAATTGAATTGAATTGTTGAATGACACTCAAGATGCTAATTTTGTTGTTAGAAAGGCACTGACAAATCTCACTTTGTTAAATTACCGATTATCTCAAAAGTTTAAACTATTGCGATATAGTAAATTTAATAATTTGACCACACAATTTTAGAACTCAAAATTAAAAACAACAGAGTAAATCAATGATCAAATTAATATATTATTAAATATATGATATATATATATATATATGATGCAAAATTGAATTTTCTAAAAAATATAGAACTGTATTAAAGAATTATTAAATAACAATTCGATCTGAGAAATGGAGGAATAGGACAAGAGGGTTTATTGTACATTCCTTTCAATAAAAAGTTTTTGAAAACAATAATGCTATATATACAATGTTTTTAACAAGAAGTTTCACAGTTGTTTAGCAAAAAAAAGTTTCACAGTTATTGGGTTAATAAACTGTGAGTGGAAGATACAACTAACATTCATAGATCCACCTCTGTAAGTGATGGAATGTACAATAAAAAACCTCTTGTCCTGTCTATTTGAAAATTACTGACAAGGAAAAAATGGATACAGGAAACTCATTATGTTCTTTCTTTAGGTAATTCAAATAGAAAACATACATGATATCGTGAAACTGATCTGGGACTAGGAGCAAGAGGCACGGATTGGCAAAATAAAGATGAAGACCTAACCCAAGTTTTGCGTAGAAGATTTCTTTATAATATAATATATGAATGTTGATAATAATGGCAATTATTAATATGTATTTATTATGATTATGCTTTTATAGATATTTATTATGATGATATTTATGGTAATCTTTAATATATATTTATTTTGATTGTGTTTATATATGAAACTATCTATTTTGTTAATTAAAGAAAAAAAAAATGATGTGGCAAGATTTTTTTTTTTTTTTTTAGAATACTAAGTATTTTAATACACATACAGAGAAAAGGGAGAAAGTCTTAAAGAAATTGACGGTTGTGTATATCCAAGAAATTGGGACTAGGAGCAAGAGGCACGGATTGACAAAATAAAGATGAAGACCTAACCCAAGTTTTGCATAAAAGATTTCTTTATAATATAATATATGAATGTTGATAATAATGGCAGTTATTAATATGTATTTATTATGATTGTGCTTTTATAGATATTTATTATGATGATATTTATGGTAATCCTTAATATATATTTATTTTGATTGTGTTTATATATGAAACTATCTATTTTGTTAATTAAAGAAAAAAAAATGATGTGGCAAGATTCTTTTTTAAAATACTAACGACATGTTTGGTAGACTGTAATATGCACTGTAATATAATAGTTATTTCTATGGTTTAGCTATTCAGTAGTTTGATTATGTTTTTATTAGAGGGAATAGTCATTCCTTATGAATAGCTATTCTTTAAAATGAAGAATAATTATTCATCTCTAAAAAGATTGTAATAGCTATTCCTTAGTAGCTATAATCATTTCTAATATTAATATATTTCCAAATAAACAAACTTTCCATTTCCACTTAACAATTATGGAAAAAAAATCTTCAAAAAAATAACTTATCTCTCTCTCAAATTTAAAAATATTATTTTCTAGGAAATATAATTGTATGAGTAAGATATTTCCTAAAATAGATCCTAAGTTTTATTCTAATGTTACAATTCACAACCAAACTCATGAAAATGTTTAGTTATTCCATTACAACACATTTATTATCGGTAATAAAAATTACCATTTCTGTTGTAAATCACATTTAGTGTACCAAACGTGCTCTAAGTATTTTAACACACACACACATGGAGAGAGGGAAGAAGGTCTTAAAGAAATTGACAGTAGAGTATATCCAAAAGGGCCTAACTCTTGGATACACAGCACATGCTTTAAACCTCTTTAATTCACACTCATTTTCTAATATGGGATTAACCTACTGTTTTTTCTTTTTGAGAATGCTAAGTATTTTAACACACACACACACACACAGGGAGAAGTGAGAAGATCTTAAAGAAACTGACAGTGGTGTATATCCAAAAAGACCTAACTCTTGGATACACAACATAAACTTTAAATCTCTTTAACTCACACTCGTTTTCCAATGTGAGATTAACCCACTGTTTTTTTCTTTTTGAAAATACTAAGTATTTTAATACACACATACAGGGAGAGGGGAGAAAGTTTTAAAGAAACTGATAGTGGTGTATATCCAAAAGAGTCTAATCCTTGACAAGATTCTAATTGAGAGTTTAAATATATAATAGAATTTAAACTCAATTAACTACTACCTTTGTCTCAAATTGGTTATGTTTAGAAAATTAAACTTTTAAAGGTAATATCATTTAATGCATTCTCTAAATGGTAAAAATGTATAAATTTTCAAAACTCTCCTTATTAATTTAGACAATAGAGAATTTTTTTTTTATTTTTTATTTTGAGAAAACAATAGAGAATGAATGTTATTGACTTTTAAATAAAGTAGGGATAAAAAAAAATATTTATTAATTTTGGAAAGAAGACTTCATTTTGGGGCATCCAAGAATTAAATAGAGGGCTAACAATTTAATGTCCTCAATGATATGGGCATTACTGCAATGCTCCCCACACTTCAAAATAACAATTTAATTGCTAACCTCTACAATGTTTACAGCCAACATCTGTCTTGCGGGATATGATTTGTACACACGAGAGCGAGGTAGATGGGAAATTATTATATCGTTGATGGGAGAGAGGAAGAAGATGATGACATGGAAATCGGATAGTTAAAGCTGCATATATATATATATATATATATTTTTTTTTTTTTCCATTTTTTCATTTTAATCAAAAGAGTTATAGCCTTAAATTACTAATTTTTAGAGAATAATAATGACTTAATCATGAATGTTTTTTCATGGAGTTGAAAATGGAAAAAAAAATATACACATAACAAGTTATGGTTGGTGGAACATAGACCGGTACACAAAAAATGGTATAGAGGATTTGTATTCAAATTAATGGATACAAATCTTCTATACCATTTTTGTGAACCACTCTATATTCTACCAATAATAACTTGTCAAGTATTGATTTTACTTTCCTTATAAAAATAATTGGAGTTGAAAATGGAAAAAAAAAAAAATCATACACATAACAAGTTGTGATTGGTAGAATATAGAGTGGTACACAAAAAATGGTATAGAGGATTTGAATTCAAATTAATGAATACAAATTCTCTGTATCATTTTTTTGTAAACCACTCTATATTCCACCAATAACAACTTGTCATGTATTGATTTTATTTTCCTTATAAAATAATTGGAGTTGAAAATGAAAAAAAAAAAAAAAAAAAAAAAAAAAAAAAAAAAAAACTAACACATAGCAAGTTGAAAGGTTGAAATTAAGGTTGTGTACCACTTTATGTTCTACCCAGGTTGAAAGGTTTATTTGATATATATGAGTTGTGTTCAAGTTACACCTTAGGTAAATTTAAGCAATGATACACCATTTTATATTTTTTTAGTTGAATGCGAATTTTGACAAAATTTGGATTACATTATCTTCTTATATTCTCCATGTTTGCAAAATTTCAAGGTGATAAAAAATTAATAGCCATGTCATCAATTAATTTTTTAAATTTAAGTTTTTGTAGTTTAAAATAATGCGTACAAGATAAGTTTATGAATCGAATAGTAAATAACATCTAATTGATATAAAAATTGGCATGCATGTTAAGAACATATAAAATATGTAATCCAATGATTGGATTTTCAAAATATGGAATGCACATCCTCTGTCTTAGCTTCTCTGTCTCACATTGTGCTCCACCTGTTTTATTATGACACGCATCTCTTTTATTTTTTCTTTTTTTAACGCTAACGTTCGTTTGTCTTCAAATTCTAACTCTTTAAAATTTTCCTTTTTTCTTTTACTTGGATCCCTCTCATCTTCAACAGCTTCAGCCACATTATTCTTCCGCCGTGAATCTGGATAATGTTGATAATCTTTTCACTCTTGGTGAATCTGCAACTATAGAAAGAGCGAAAGAGAGAAAATAAGGTGAAAGAGAAGAAAAAAATGGCTAGTGACTATAATATTTTGGTACTTATAATTTATCTCACTTGAATTTCTTTTCATAAGATATTTTTATAAAATCTAAGATTCCTGATAATTAGGTGAGTGATTTTGATAAAGGTTCATTCTTGTAGAATTATTTGTTTTTTTTGTTTTTTTGAAAAACTTACTGCCACGATTTTTTTATTAAAAAAAAAAAAAAAAAAAAAAACCACGTGATTTAAGAGTTAGACAAACGGAGGTTAGTTTAAGGAAAGAGAAAAAAAAAAAAATTAAAAGGGCCATGTGTTATAATATCATTGGTGGAGCCCAATGTGAGACAAAAAAGCTGGAACAGAATATATGCGTTTCTAAATATGAATTCAATAACAAATTATTGGGTAGTATAACATTAATTAAGGTTACATCTAGTATAACTTCACAAGAGCTACAGTTTTTTTAGATCATAGATATTTATGAGATTTAACGGTTAAAAAAGGTCAACTATCTATATCATCATTAAACATTTTTAATTGGGGTTTTTTGTTCACTAAAAATAATTTTCAATTGGGTTTTTTGTTTTTATACTCCCAAATATTACAAAATATGGGAAACTATCTTTATATAGGATTTTTCAACAAAATAAACGGAGAGTTCATATGGCAGAAGGTTAAAAGGTTTATTTATAGGAATTTTCTTGTGAGAAATATAATATGAAGAGCAACGTTGTCAATAAAATAAAAAATAAAAAATGAATTAAAAAGATTATTTAAAAGAAAATAATACAGCCAAAATAATGTTATTAGTCGATTTTTCGGGCGCTTTTGCTTGTTCCATTTCCGATTATTTGCCATCTGCGGCCCATTCTAAAGTTAAAAGTTAAAACCGCAGTTTCCAACTTCGTAATCTTTGTCAAATGTTACTCTTCGAATTTTCCATCAATCCAATATCATTGTGTTGTAAATGTATAAGACAATGATGTGTTTCAATATTTTCATTCCCTGACGCTTCTTATACAAATAAACTTATAACCCATTGCTTCAACATATAGCTAGCTAGCTTAACAAAGTTGTAAGCTGCCGCCATATAGCGCAGCCACAAGGCAACAACCGTTTTGGTATCTCATAGTTTATTTTGTAGCTTATTTGCATAGTTCAATACAGAAGATATAATTTTTGGTAGTTTTTATGTTAAATATGTAACAAAAAAACTAAAGGTAACATTAATTTTTTTAATTATAAAAAAAAAAATCTGAGACAAAAAGTAAAAAGTTAAAATCAATAACTTTTAGCCAAATAGACATTTTAGTCAGCAATTAAGTATAGGATGCCAGTGCTTAAAACAAGTTCGTATATGGAGAATTCAGGTTCAGTCAGGTTAGATATTAGAGGTTGGAGGGAAGTTATAGAGAGATTTTCATAAGGCCAATCAAAGCAGAAAACCAAGTTCACAACCATACGTAGATGCATGAACCCCAACACGTAAAGTAAAGTTGATTTTCTGAAGCTTCCAATCTTGATACATCGTACTCCATTTTATTTTGTTCAAGAAGTTTATGGGATCATTGATTCTCGTACACTCCTTATGTTGCACATTGTTCATGAATCATTCAATATTTCATAATTTAAATTTAAACATGAATAAAAATTGTGTACATCGTGTGTAAATTTATAAACATTATATTCTGTTATGGAATGAATATCAATGAGTGTGTGTACGAACAATTTCCCTAGTTTATGACACTCTATTGTGCGCAAGGAATGGGATTGCCACATGTAAGCTTGCAAAATTGGATCCACACCTATCAATCTGCCCCAACCTTGAAGAAAAAAAGGGAATGGATAATAGGAACAGCGCGCAACTTGTTTTAACCAAATGAGTTTCTGACTTGCACCCGATTTTGATATGACACAATTAGGTCAAACCCATACCATCCTACTGAGCTGAACCTATATCTAATCCATTCGGAAAACTTTTATTATAAAATTTTAAACTTAATTCTTTTTACTCATTTTCAATATATGTTTATGTGCTATATATTAAATTTTTTATATTGTAGATACTAATGACCCTATCCAGGGACGGAACTAAGACTTAAAGTTAGGGGGGCAATTCTATTGTTGTCCTCTAGCTTTGTTGCTTCTTAGCTGCTGAGTGTTTTTGTGTGTGTGTGTGTCTTTGATGGGTAAAATTGATTGATTCAGCTTTATTTCTTTTAGCTTTGTTATTGTCAATTTTTGTTGTTAGACTAATTTTTTTGGACTTGTATATTTTGTTTTAGATTTTAGATGTATAAATTTTTTTTTAGTTTTTAAAAAGAGGAAAAATGTTAGAGTTACAAATTTTTTTACAAATTACTGATATGATTAGTGATTATTGGTAAGTAAAAAAGTGATGTAAGTGGCGAGCCCAAATGTGAACTAGTAATAATTTGTACCTCAACAGTTTGTAAAAATGTTGTAGAAAAGTTTTTTGTTATAGCATTACTTTTAAAAGAATCAACTATATTGTTTAGGGGGTGAAATTGTAATTTAAATAACAAAATTGCTAAAAGTAGTACCTATATCTATACTAGTAATTTTTTTAAAAATATTTGAGGAGGCCCATTGCCCCCCAAAGCCAAAGTATGCCTCTGTCCCCGACACTATCTGTCAACTTGACAAGCAATTCTCAAATATGAATGTTTTCAGTGTTGACTACTAATGTTGAGTAGTTATTTTTTTTCTAAGTTCATTATAGGCTTTCTTCCTAATTATTTACCTTTTTTTTTCTTTACCTATCATTTTATATTTCAGTCTTAAATGTGTATATATTGTATGGGTTTGGATTAGTTTTTTTATTTTAAGTTTTTTGCTTATTTGTTTATGTATACTACAAGAAAAAAGACCTATTACAACAAATTTTATTGCAATAAAAAATAATAATACAGTAATATATATATACTATTGCATCTCTAGGTTGTTTTTTTGTTGTAATAGTAACTTAAATTTATTACATTAACTTGAGATTGTAGCAAGAATTACTATGTTACATCTAAAGGTGTTGTTGTAATAGTTAACCCTTATTTTACATTGAAATATGTTGTTGCAATAGGTAATATTTTATTTCATATCAAACTATATTGTTGTAATAAGTTAAATCCTTATTTCACATCAAACTACTTTGATGTAATAGAATAATTGAGTAGTGGGAAAATTTGAGAAATTTGCACTTCTTAATTTTTTTTTTTAAAATCTCAGTTTCCTCTCTTACCCATGTCTATCTCCCCTTTTTTTATCTTTTTTTTTTTTTTTCTCATTTTAGTTTCCCTCTTTCTCTCACCCACATCTATCTCCCTTTTTTTTTCTTTTTCTTTTTTTAAATTTTATATCTCTCTCTCTCTCTCTCTCTCTAACATCTTAATTTCCCTCTTTCTCTTACCCACACCTATCTCAAAATTCAAATTTATCTACTAACTACAAATTTTATCTCTCTCTCAAATCTAGGGGCTGTTTGGATTTAGTATTTTCCATCACCCATCACTCTGTTTTCATCACCCATAACTCAAAACTGGTGGGTCCCACGGCCGTTTGGTTTGTTTGGATTTGTTTTCAGTTTTTGTTTCCATCACTCATTTCTCTGATTTTTGAGTGATGAGTTATGGAAATTGAAAACAACTTTTAGGTGTTTTTGAGTTATGGAAACAAAGTTATGATGACATTTTGGTAAATACACACATATTTGAGGGACCCACAGTCAAGGAGTAGCCAAATTCGGTCTGGTCTTTTTTTTTTAATGCTGGGTCTGGTCTTCTTCTTCTTTTTTTTCTTCTTTTCTTTCCTTTTCACATTGGGTTTCTGGGTTTGGTTTTTTTTTTTTTTTCACTGGGTTCGGTGAGTTTGGGTATTGGGGGTTAAAGGAAAAAAGAAATAAGAAGTAAAAGTTGCACCAAGTCAATCCGTGGGTCCCACAAAAAGTAAAATTTTTTGAGTTATCAAAATTAGAAACAAGTGCCAAACATGCCACCTTAGGAAGTTGTGGTATTTTCAAAAATAAGTGATGAGTTATAGAGTGATGAGTGATGAAAATTAAGTGAGGAGTGATGAGTAATGGTTTTTTAAAAACCAAACAGCCCCCTATTGACTCCAATTTTTCTCTCAAATTTTATCCTCTCTTTCATAGTCTACTTGGAGAGACTCAATATCTATTTCTCGATTTTCTTTGTAGTTTTGATAATGGGTTTAAGGATTTTTTTCTCTGATGTTCAGGTAATTTTCTGGTTCTTTTTAAATTTTAATTTGATTTTTCTTTGTTTGTACTATCTTCAAGTAGTAATAGTGTTTTTTATTTTTTTTTTCTTTTGAGAATTAGTGATGGTGTATATTGGTGTCATTGTGTTGCATATATATATATGGTATCTTTCAACTTTATACTTATTTTCTTTTTCTTTTTCCAAAATAGGTGGAAGTCAATGAAATAGTCATGAAGCATGCTCGAATAGCACTTTTTGGAATAAATTTTCTTACATGTCGTATTGATTTTTACATACTTTTCGAAACTATGTGCCTGAATGTAAACTCAACAAGTTGTGTATAATTGTATATATTTGTATTTTTTGACATATCTATTGAGATGAAGTACTTCGACTTTTGCATCTTTTATGTGCATCTCTAATTTGTTAGTGTTATTCCTAGATATGGTGTTTGAATTGCAAAATAGGTTAATGGAAAAATTAATGTAAAAATTATTTATTTAAAAAAAAATCTCAACCTATTGCAATGAGGTTATTGAAGTAATAGCTTATTGCATCGACCTAATCGTTGCAAAATATGTGGAATTTATTGCAACAAAATTTAGTGTTACATAAATCTATTGCCTCAGACTTTATTACAATGGCTTGAATTGACTTTTTTTGTTGTTACAATAGCACCTTATTACAACCACTTAGTTGTAATTGCAACGACTTTTTTCGTTGTAATAAGTTTTTTTTTTTTGTAAACAATAGCTTTTTTAAAAGTCTCATTTTTTTTGAAGTACAATTATAATTTTGCTAACTTTCTTTAATAGATAAGTAAATAGGTTTTTAGCAAAAAGTTAATCCAAAATCACACTTAGTTATAGGTGATTTAACTTTATTTCATATTCAATGTATAAAATGTATACAATTTTTTTTACAAAAGCACAATGGTCATTTTTTTTAATACAAATTATAACATAACATTAGACTTGTCATATCTTCTTCGGTATGGCCTTGAGAAATCTCCTCTTCCACGCTCTCTAGTGGACTGAGAACTTTGAATTTTTTTTTTCCATAATTGGGAGAGTTATGATCATTCCTTCCTCTGGATCCTCTAGATATTCGTCGACCACATCCATGTCTTTGGCCTCTTTGGCTACTTTCGGGCCACCTTTTCTCATTCAAGGTGAGCTTAGATTGTAGGAGTTGCTCCAAAAGCCCTTGCTTCTTTTTGTTAAGCCCTCCTTCATGGGCTAATAAAGATCCCAAGAGTTGGTTAATTGTTATTGACTCCAAGTCTTATGAGTCATGAATCGTCACAATGATTTATTCAAACTTGGAATTTAAGGAATAGAGATTTTTTTTTTCTACCACACGGGCATTATCTAAGTTGTTACCATATTTTTTTTAATTGATTAATAATGACCTACACCGTTGAAAAATAATTAGAAATTGATTCTAATTCTTTCACGTGCAACCTTTCAAACTTTCCTCTCAATGTTTGAAAGATGGACATTTTTCACCTTATCAACTTCCTTTAGAAAGTTTTTAAGAATCTTCCACGTACGCTTGTTTGAATGAAGTTGCATCTGCAACTTTCTAAAATATATTTTCATCCAAACCTTGATATTTTAAGGTAAGAATTTGTTGATATTTCTTCTGAGTCTTTTGCAAGGCTTCCTTTTGATTTGGAGTCAAAGATGCTTCATGTGACTCCTTATAACCTCTCTCCACAATCTCCATGCATCTTAGGATCCAAGTAATGCCCTTTGGGATTCAAATAATGCCTTTATTTGGATACTTCAATTATCAAAATTTCCTTTGATAAGTTGGGGAATTTGGAATGATTTGATCCCGATGGCAATAGTCATTCTCACTACAAACTGATATGCTCTAATACCACTTTGATAGGAATTAGTAGGTCTTTCCTCACTTGCAATCCCAAACACTCACACTAATCAAAGAAAGTGACTCACACTCACAAAACCCACAAAAAAAGAGAGTGTGGAAGAGGAAGAGTAAGAGAACTCTTTGAGATTGATGGGTGCATGAGGTATACATATATATACCATCAAAACTTTTAACTCCTAAGAGTCCCATGGACGGAGCTGTTATTGGACTAGGGGGGGCAATGGCCCCCCTAAATTTTTTTTTAAAAAATATTACCATATTAACAGGTACTAATTTTAGTAATTTTGTTCAATAAAATTATCTTTTGCCCCCCTTAATAATGCAATCAATTCTTTTGAGAGTAATGTTATAGTCACAAACGTTTTTACAACGTTTATACAAATTATTGAGGTAGCAAATTCTAATTAGTTCGTACACTTACATCACTTTTTACTTATCAATAACCACTCATCATATTAGCAATTTGTAAAAATTTTTGTAGTTTTAGCATTTTTCACATTTTAAAGGACATAAAAAATTAATAGATTAAATCTAAAACAAAATATACAAGCCCAAAAAAATTAGCCCAACAACAAAAATTATCAATAATAAAACTAAAAAAATTAAGTCTAATTAATCTATTTTACCCTGAACAAACAACTTGGACTTTTAAAAAATTTTAAACAAAAATCCTTAGTAATAAAGCAGTAGACTCAAAGGCCGGAGCTGCTGCACACAGCTAACAGCAGAGTCACCCCCCTAACTCCAAGTCTAGCTCCGTTCGGCCCAAGACATTTATTTTCTAAACTCATACATTTATAAAAACCCACACATAACTTCGGGAAACCCCAACATGCATTTAGTAAAATCTTGTTTAATATATAAAACTCACATTTATAAATGAAAGTTTGATAAAAAAAATACAAACAAGTTTAACTTCTAACAAAGGGGGCAACCCTTGGCTCCGCGCTGCCCTTATGTAAAACAATGATGGGCTCCCTCACCTCATCTATCAAATACCATAATGACTTCAAACCCTGCACATTAAATAAAAATCAAAACCATAAAAACCAAAAGAAAAATTAAGGGGCTGATGGGGAAAAATGAAAATGAAGAATGACAATAGAGACTCACTGCTGGAATTCTATGTTAATGAATGAAGCCGAAGGGTTGGCTATCATCCCAAATGCAGTTGTAGAAAGAACCATTGTAGCACCATTCCGGGAAGGCCTAGAAACTGAAGTAAGTGCACGATCAACAATCTTTATTTGAATTGTCTGGCCGGGTTTGCAAGTTCTAGGGTGAGCCGCGCTTATGCACCGCACTAAATACTGTCTCCCACAGGCGGCACCATTGTCCCATATCCCCTCGCCGGCCGACGCGAATAGGTTGCTCGAGGGGAACTGTGAAGCATCATTTCCATAACAGGCTGTGGCTGTGTAATAAGAAAAAAGAAAAAAAGAAAAAACAGTTCAAAGTTTTGAATCACAGTAGTTATGGAAGTTATTTATGAAGTTACATTTGATTTGTCCAGTGTCACTTACGTAAATATGGGGTTTTATATTGGGCAGCTGTGCCAACATCAGCATGAGAGAGATAAAAAAGCGCTGCCAGAATCACAACTAGGCTTTGAAAGAAAAGTTGAAGCTTCGCCATTCCTGCAAAGAGACTAAGAGGGAAATTTTAGGAAAATCGTTTCCTTTGTGAATGCCAATGAGAATATATAATTTCAGGAATGATGCAAAGTTAACTTAATCAGGTATTATGAACCAATAAGTCTATATGTGATAATGAATGATATGGGACCGTATCCTTACCAGCTCTGATGCCTGCCTTTGGAAAGAACACGATGAAAACAAAGACACTGATAGCTAGAATTAGTGGTAAATTAATTACTGCCATATATTTGGCATCACTAGCTACTAAAACACTGCAGCTCGATCAAAGTAACAACCTCCCTAATTTGCAAAGGAAAATAACTCATTAAACCCTCAAAAAAAGAAAAAAAGAAAAAGAAAAAAACAACTTAAACACAGTACTAACAACACGAGAAGTACCATATTCAACCTAGCTAGAAATAAGGTTATGAAGTAACACTTGTCTTATGGATATTAATTAGCTCAATTAATAAAAATTTTTATTATTGAATAAAGATTTAGGGTTTAAACTCAATTTATATCAAAAATTGATTGGTGTTTTAGCCTATAATAAAAGAAAATTGTCATCTTAAGCTGAAATTCTATCATATTTAATATATATATATATATATTTATATATATCATGTGGCCTAATGTGCAGTTCCAAGTAGCCCCGTCTAGCTATTCAGGAAGCACAGGCTTGACAGCAAATGGCAAAGCAGGCCACGAGATCATACATTAGAGCAATCTGGCATTGAAATTAAAAATATATTATGAGAGCGACGTTCTCAATTTTTAAAATAAAAAATTAGTTAATAAATTATTTAAAAAGAAAAAACACAGCCCCCAATTATCTGCCATCTGCTTTTAAGTTCTGAGTTCTGACGTTAAAAGTTAAAACTGCCACTCCCAACTTCGAAATACTTGTCAAATAATATTGTGCTGTAAATATCTTCCACCAATCCAATAACATTGTGTTGTAAATATCTAAGACAAGAGTTATGCTTGTGCGACTTTGGGTCCGTTTGGATTGAATTTATTGTTGCTGAAACTAAAATCTGAAAATTGAAAACTGAAAGTACTATAGCAAAATAATTTTTAAATTTGTGAATAGTACCGTGGGACCCATTTTTAATATTTTTTAGTGCATGAACAGTACTGTAAACAGTAATAAATAGTACTGCTATAGTACATAAAGTATTGCTACAGTGATATATGTCCCCTGGCTTAAAGCAAAACACGTGAAGTGAGGAAAAAAAAAAAAAAAAAGTGGAAAAACGCAACGCAGGATTCAGCGAAAAACGCTGAATCCAAACGAATACTTTATATGACGCTATCATAGCTCCTAAGACAATGATGTTTGTCAATATTTTCAGTCCCCAACATTTATTAAACTTAATTTGGAATTTAATCGTGAGAAATAAAGTCTATAATGATAATATCAACCTCCACCATGATACATCTAAAACCATTTGCATAGAAACTATATGCAAATTTTGCATTTGGATGGAAATTAGAAACTCTATTCTATTATTAAAAGTTTTGTAGTTTGGTGGCATTACGCGATCTCCTTTATAAGAAGAAATATGATTTGAACTCTTCCCCAAAACTTATTATTATAACAATTGAATTGTAAAAAACAAGTGCAACTTCAATAATCTATGGGCATAATACTGTCTAAGTGCAAAAAGAAAAAAAAATTTAAAAAGTGAATTGAATTGAATTTTTGAATGACACTCAAGATTCTAATTTCAGAACTCAAAATTAGAAAGAACAGAGTACATCAATGATCAAATTAATATATATATATATATATATATGATGCAAAATTGATATTTCTAAAAAATATAGAACTAAATTAAAGAATTATTAAATAACAATCCAATCAGTGAAATGGAGGAAATAGATAATTTGAAACGGATAGGACAAGAGGGTTTATTGTACATTCCTTCCAATAAAAAGTTATTGAAAACAGTGATGACATAGATAAAATGTTTTTAACAAAGAAGTTTCACAGTTATTAAGTTAATAAACTGTGAGAGGAAGATACAACTGATATTCATGGATCCACTACTGTGAGTGATGGAATGTACAATAAAAAACCCTCTTGTCCTCTCTATTTGAAAATTACTGACAAGAAAAGAATGGATACAAGCAACTCAGTATGTTCTCTCTTTAAGTAAGTCAAATAGAAATCATACATTATATCGTGAAACTGATCTGGGACTAGGAGCAAGAGGCACGGATTGGCAAAATAAAGATGAAGGCTTAACCCAAGTTTTAAGCAGAAGATTTCTTTGTAATATAAAATATGAATTTTGATAATAATGATAGTAATTAATAGATATTTATTATGATTTTACTTTTATAGATATTTATTATGATATATTTATGGTAATCATTAATAGATATTTATTGCGATTGTGCTTATATATGAAACTATCTATTCTATTAATTAAAGAAAAAAAAAATGTGGCAAGATTCTAATTACGGATTTAAATATATAATAGAATTTAAACTCAATTAACTACTTCTATCCCAAATTGAAATTGTTGGTTATGTTTAGAAAATTTAACTTTTTAAGAGATAATCAATTCATGAATTGTCTATTAGGTAAAAATGTACAAATTTTCAAAACTTTCCTTATTAATTTAAGCAATAGAGAAAGAATGGTATTGACTTTTTTTAAAAATAAAGTAAAGGTAAGATAAAATTTTATTTATTAATTTTAGAAAGATGACTTCATTTTGGGACATCCCAAAATTGAATAGAGGGCCAACAATTTGGGATAGAGGGAGTAGAATATTGATTAATTTTGAGGACTCAAAAACTTAGGTGGAAAAATATTATAAGGTCAACCAATTGTAGGTATTTATTATGATTTTATTTGTATATTGAACTATCTATCTTATTAATTAAAGAAAATATAATGTAACAAGATTCTAATTGCGAGTTTAAGTGTAGAATAAAATTTAAACTCAATTAATTAGAATACTGATGTGTAAAGTTGTGAGGCTTCAAAAACTTATGTGGCATAATGCTATAGGGTTAACCTAAAGTTAGATATCTTTGGTTTTAAGATAATTATTAATAGAAATTTATTTTAATTATGTTTGTATATGAAATATAAAATATGAAATTTGATAATAATGGTAGTTATTAATAGGTATTTATTATGATTGTGCTTTTATAGACATTTATTAATGAGTAACGCTACAAACATAAATTATTTTACAACATTTTTACAAACTATTGATGTGACTAACTTTATACTGGTTTTCATCTGGATCTACCACTAACATCACTTTTTCATTGACTAATAACCACTCGCCACATCAATAGTTTGTAAAAAAATTTGTAATACATCGAGTTTGTATCTCTAGCATTTTCCTTTATTAATTATGATAATTATTATTAATAGATATTTATCATAATAATTATTAGGACCACCGCGCACCCTTGGTGCGGTGGTCACTCTACAAGTATAAATGCTTGTGGGGTGTGGGGGGCAAGGGCCGAGGTTCAAATCTCCAGGAGGGAGCTTCTCACACATATACACTTAGATTAGGCTAGAGTAGATATTCTATCTTGTATCAAAAAAAAAAATTTATTAGGTATTTATTATATGATATAGTTAGTTATGGTAATTATTAATAGATATTTATTATTACTATACTTGTATATGGAATTATCTATTTTATTAATTAAAGAAAGAGTAATGCTACAGACAAAAATTATTTTACAACATTGTTACAAATGGTTGATGTGGTATTATGAACCTGGGGGTTCCTAATGGGGACGAGTAGGAATTGTAAGGGAATTTACGGGAATTGTAAAGAAATTGACTTAATTATAGTCACCATCCATAGAGAAAGAAAGAGATTAAGAGAGAAATATGCACTAATGCACTAAGCAATTGGTTTATTCTTCAATATCCAAAATGCTATGGATTACAAGTATTTATACAAGTTGCTTACCAAATAACCAACTAACAACTTGTAACTAACTTGGCTCAGCTTGTTGCAATCCTACAACTAACTAATTAACTAAATGCAACATTACAACAATGATTATTTATATGCCTAACGGGTTCCTAACATTTCCCTCCCCTTTACAAAACCTTGTCCTCAAGGTTTTCTTGTAATATTCATGAGGGGTGATCGGCCACAACACCAATACTCCAAGGCATCTTGACCATCGAACACACCAATAACTCCACAGCAATTAATCACAACCCATAACTTGAGCAAGTAGTTTTCATTATTGTCCAAACCACCACATGAATATTTATGGTTGGATCTTCTAGGAGTTCTTTCAAGACTTGAAGTGTTTGATTGACACAAATTGGACAGCCACCAATTGAATGGGCTGCTCTATGATAATATGTTTCATGATAACAACAGTACGCCTGATCAATGTTTCCATCCAAGCAAAAATATGCAAGTGGCCAAATATTTTTCGGACAACCATGCACCATAAGCTCAAGATTGTGACACTTGTAATCACATATTTTAGTTGTACAATTTTCACAAGCATTTTCCTTGGGAAAAAACCTTGTTTTTATGAAAAATTGATCAGTTCCTTCTGTCCAATTCTCGTAAGACCAGTTGGAAGGAATGAGCTGTATCACACTTCTCGTCATCCGTCCCACTAGATCTTCTTCCAAAACATTACCATTAAACGTTGGAAATGGCACTCCCAGTTCAATCTTCAACTGCTTCTTAACACATTCAGCAGAATTTAGAAGTTGATAACCGTATAAATCTAATCCTTTCCTAAAAACAGGATATGTTCCGATTAAGAAACTACACTTTTCTTGTTGCGAAGGCCATACACGTCCCTAATGACTTTGAGTCATTTCTTAAAACCACACTAGTACATTTAGGGACCTTAGCTTGATGGCTAGGACCCCAAGAAACTTTCTTTAATTCCTCCTCTTTGATGAGAGCAACTTCTTCATAAGTAATTATCTCATTACGATCAAATTCACAACGTTGATCCCAATTCATACCTGATTCCTTAAAAAAATTGTGATCGGCTTGGCTATAAAACCTAACATTTATGGTACTACTGCCACCAAGAACTCGTCCTCTTTCTCGTGGATAGCCATCACAGCAAAATGGATCCTCCCCCCCCCCCCCACCCCCATTTTTGAAAGAGCTGGATGACAAAAAATCAAAAACGTCATCTATGACTTCCCCTGCAGCGTATGTGCAATTTGCATTCAATCGTCCTTGTTCAAGACCAACATTTTTTTGGTTCTTGTGGCCTCTTTAGTTCTTAAAAGATCATCATCACCTTCTTTGTTGGCTTTACGGACTGAATTGGACATGCAAAAGCAATTTCATTCTTGGATACACTAAGCTGCACTGAACTTGAAAGAGTAGGCGAGACTGCACATGGCATTCAAGGGCAGCGTGTACATGGACATCATCATCCACTTTGGCATACAAATCAGCATCTTGGTTGGTAACTGCAGATGTTGGTTCTTGGAACTTAATTTTCTCTTTGAGTTCTATTGAATAAAGAGGTTGTAACTCTTTTTCAGACATGTTCTCAAGATTCTCTTGCAATCTTGAGAGCTCTTCTTTCATGGCTTTTTTAGACTCATCCTAGGCCTTGACTTTCTCTAAAACTTCATTAACCATGTGCCGTAATTCTTTCAAGATTTCACGTAGATCACAATATTCACCCATCTCAAGATCGACGACTCTGATACCACTTGTTAAGAACCTAGTGGTTCCTAATGGGGATGGATGAAAATAATAGGGAAATTGACTAAATTTGAGGTAGTCACCCTCCATAGAGAAAGAAAGAGATTAAGAGAGAAATATGCACTAATGCACTAAGCAATTGGTTTATTCTTCAATATCCAAAATGCTATGGATTACAAGTATTTATACAAGTTGCTTAGCCAAATAACCAACTAACAACTTGTAACTAACTTGGCTCAACTTGTTGCAATCCTACAACTAACTAACTAACTAAATGCAACATTACAACAATGATTATCTATATGCCTATAGAGTTCCTAATAGTGGCAAATTTTTATTGGGTCTCATTTAAACCCACCATTAACATCACTTTTTTACATACCAATAATCATTTACTATATCAGTAGTTTGTAAAATATTTTGTAAAATAATTTGTGTCTATAATATTTTCCTTAATTAAAGAAAATATAAAAATAAATTTGATGTGGCAAGATTCTAATTGAGGATTTAAATATAGAATATCCTAAATGTACTATAAGTTTTACTACATATAACTTACAAACTAGTTAGTGTATGTGATTGGTGACCATCACTATATGCAAACTATCAGGCTAGTGCTTTTGTGGCATTATTTGTTTTTGGATAATAAAAAGCAACATTCCAAGGACCACGACCTTGGAGTTGAAGTTTAATGTCCTCCATGATATGGGCATTACTCCAATGCTCCCCACACTTCAAAATAACAATTTAATTGCTAACCTCTACAATGCTTGCACAGAGCAAGGTAGATGGGAAATTATTACATCGTCGATGGGAGAGAGGAAGAAGATGATGACGTGAAAAATGGAGAGTTAAGACTATATATCTATATATATATATATATATATATATATATAATGTTTGCACAGAGCAAGGTAGATGGGAAATTATTACGTCGTCGATGGGAGAGAGGAAGAAGATGATGACGTGAAAAATGGAGAGTTAAGACTATATATATATAGATATATATATATAAATATATGTGTATATGTATGTATTCCATTTTTTCCCTTTAATAAAGAGTTTTTTTAGGGAACTTTAATAAAAAGAGTTAATGCATTAAATTACTAATTTTTAGAGAATAATAATGACTGAACCATGAATGTTTTTTCACCTTTAGATCTAATACAAATCAATGTATGCTAGCTTAACAGGTTGAAAGCATTATACAAAAAAAAAATAAAAAAATAAAAAAGTTGAAATATGAGTATGTGTTCAAATTTCACCTTAGGTGACCTTAAACAATGATATACTATTCAATATTTTTTAGTTGAATGCAAATTTTGAAAAAATCTGGACTATATTATCATTTTATATTTTTTATGCTTGCAAAATTTCAAGGTGATTAAAAATCAATAGCACAATGTCATTATTTATTTTTTATTTTTTGAGAAATGCAATGTCATTAATCAATTTTTTAAATTTAAGTTTTTATAATTTAATATAATGCATAAAAGATGAGTTTATGGATCGAAAGGTAAATAATATCTAATTGATATGAAAATTGGCATGCATGTTAAGAACATATAAAATATGTAATCCAATAGTTGATTTTTCAAATAACAAGTTATTAGGTAATGTAATATTACTTAGGATTACACTAAGTGTAACTTGAACCCGTCCAATATATATATATTTATATATATATATTTATATAATGAAAAACAATTACATATTTTAAAAAATGTATGGTTTTAAAAAGTGTAAACTAATACCACGTATAATTTGAATATCTTCAAAAGAATATGTATAATACATGGTATTAGCTTACACTTTTTTAAAACCATACATTTTTTGAAATATGTAATGGTTTCTCATTATATATATATAATTGGTTTTAGATTATTTAGTTTTTGCACCCAATAATTCACTTGCCTCAAAAATTAAAAACTTAGATGAACACGTGGTGGAAAATTAGACTCCAATTGAAATCCAATTTAGAATTTAATTGGATTTGGACTCTTCGATTTTTACAATCAATAATTCACTTAGTACAAAATTAAAAATTAAATGGGACACGTGTCTGATTCCTTCAAATGAAACTTATGGTCCGTTTGGATTGAGGAGGAGGGAAGGGGAGCAGAGTAAAGTAGAGTAGATTTAGCACAAAATTTGCTTATTTTTAGCCAACTTTACTCTATTTCCTTTCACTCTCCTTCCTTCCCCCTCCATCCAAATAAGCCATTATGAAAGACATTTGAAAAAATTGTACAGTTCTACGACTTAAAATCAGTGGGGTATGCTGGTTATGTGGTTGATAATGAGACTAGCTAATGACTGTATCTTAAATGTTTTTTTTTTTTTTTTTTGAGAAGACTGTATCTTAAATGTTAGTTTGTGAATATGAGTTCAGCAATTATATTTTGAGATACACTAACAACAGGCAGGGTGTTAGGAAAAATAAAGCGGGGTCCATTTTAAATTTTTTTTTAGGGCCCGATAATCAGCGTACAAAATACAGCATTAATATTGAAGTCATGATGTTACCAATAAGGAAGGCAAGGTGATAATAAATATAGGATTTCATCTATTCTGATTACTGTTTGTTGAAATTGCTAATGCAATTGACACTGCAAGTGCAAGACATCACAGCAAGGTTGCAATTGACACTGCAAGTACAAGGCATCACAGCAAGTTTGATAGTGCAGGTGCAGGGCATCTTAACAAGCTTGAAGAGCATCATAACAGAATTGGGGAGTTGAAGAGCAATGATCAAGTGACAGCAGAGCATACTTGGGCTAGCAAGGAGTTATTGGAAGTTATAGAAGCTATGTCATATCATGAGCTGTTCATCCTTAGTTTAGAGGAGTTAATGCCACGTGGCTTAGGGAGTTAGTTAGGCAATGTAATTCAATTAGCACGTGTAAACTCAGCTGAATCTTGTAACTGCTCTTCCTACCAAAATAGGGGAGTTTGTTATTTTGTTTTGCTTAGTTAGATCGTGTATATATAGAGTAGGTATTATCTATTTGCTCAGTTGCTTGTATTTTCACAATTCATTTAATAAAATCTGAGTTCTATTTAGCGAGAGAGTGTTCTAGAAGTTTTATACTGTTGCTGACAAGGCAAATGATGCGTTTTGTTTTTATCCTTCCATTGCAAGGAAAATATATGTTAAATGTTGAAAGGTCGCTAAAATATTTGTTGAAAGGTCACTAAAAGAGAGTAAAAGTGGTTGAATTATACTTTAGCTTTTTTATTTATTTTTAAGAGATTGTTTCAACTTATAACGTCTATTTTTAATCATAGTTTTTCATCATCAGGTCAAGATACTAATTGGTTTTTTAGTGTAAGCGGAAATCAAACCATGGATCTCTAACTTAATCCTATACCAAAATTCAGTACATTTTAATTGCCGTGCGTTCTCTCTCTCTATCAGAGAGATAATTTAACTATTCTACTTAAGTGCTTAGTTTTATTAGATGGTTCAAATTCCTGAACTGCGTGATTTCATTTTCAAGCATTAGAATCAACATGGTATTCAAAAGACAGGACAAAATGACGTAGTAGAAGAGAGACGCCAAAAGAAAAATTAATGGGCGAATGGGTAAAGGAGAAAACGAAGAAAGACAATACAGACTGACATATTGCTGGAATTCTATGTTAATGGATATGGCTTAAGGGTTCGCAATTATTCCAAATGCGATTGTAGAAAGAACCATGGTAGCACCATCCCGTTGCTCAAAGGGAACTGTGCCGCATCATTATCATAATAGAGGCTTTAGTGGTGGAAAAGAAAATGAATAAACAATACAAAGTTTTGAATCACAGTTATGGAAGGTATTTTTGGAGCCACATTTTTCTAGGGAGCAAATTACATATAATAAAATTCTTAAAGTAAAAAAAAAAAAAAAAAAAAAAAAAAAAAAAAAAAAAAAAAAAAACGCTTAAAAGAAAATACTTTATTTCATAAATTAATCTTTAACTCAACAAAATTGTGCTCTATTTTTTTCATGGTACTAATTAAAATCATTTCTAATTAATTATAACCTAATTTCTCTCTCTCTCTCTCTCTCTCTCTCTATATATATATATTAAACAATCACTAAAAAGATTATCTTTGGGAAGCCAAATTATACTATATTACTATTTATGATAGTATTTGAACTGCAAACTTCGAGCGGCAAGATTGCTAAATTATCCAAACTTATGTTTCATTGAGGGCAACTGACTAGGTTGTTGGAGAACTTGGAGATGATTGGAAATGGTTCTAAAATTCTAATCCTATTCATACAGTCCAGTTTCAGCTCAACTGCTCAGTTAAATTTAGGGGGAGAAAACATCTGGACCATGCATCAAACTAACTAGCCCAAATGCTTAATGCAAGAGTGATTGAAACTCCTACAATATAGATTTTTGGAAGGGAAAAGTAAGTATTAATTTAATGGGAGGGAAAAGAAGCATTATCAAACAGAGAGCGGTAAGCACATAAAACATCATGCATGCATATCATTCCTTTTCCAATCATATCCATTTGGTACTAAATAGTCGGATTTCAACAATACATGTGGAAAAAGAAAATGACATTTGAAGCCAAAGGTTCAGCTACCAATCACAGGATCTAACGACGAGCAACAACAGTCCTTGTCTACACAGACACACATCCATATCCAAACAGAGAGAGAGAGATGAATTGTAATTGCTGTGAGTAACTAACTTGAATTGAAAGTTGCGTAATACTGCTACTATTGCAACCACTTCGACAAAAATCATCATTACAAACTCCCAGAGGTTGGCTCTTTAGTTAGTTGGGTTGATGTAACCGCAACCATATGCATATACAATAATACATGCATGCACATTGCACCATCCCAAAATTCAATTGATTTCTACCAGCAGCTATATACACAACCCTTTTTTTCTTTTTTCTTCTTCAACAATAAAACCACGCTACCAACATTATTATTATTTTGGCTATAATTTTTTTTTTTTTTTTTGGGCTAATTTTTATTGTTGTCATTTAAGCTTTTTTTGTTTATTTGTTTATGGGATTAAAGATTATCTTTGGGAAGCCAAAATTATTTTTGTTGAATATGGAAGTCCATTTATAAACCTTGAAGCCTTTTCTTTGAAAAGGCACACTTTCAGATCACTTTGCTTGATTCAAACGCTCGAAAATGTTGCCTTGGTTGTAAGTAGCTGTTAGGGACTAAAAAAAAATCCTCTTTTTCCTCTTTATTCTGCAAAATTTTATAGAAGTTTTACTTTTCGCAATTCTCTCGATCGAGCAAGTATGGCCTCGCTTGATTGGACTTACCATCTCTCTCCAACAGCTCTTGGTCAACAACTAAGCAACCTCTTCCAATTTAGGAATTCTGTTTCCCGATTGTATTTTTGTGCATACACATCATATTTATTAAAGTGCTAATCACATCTATTACCACCAATACTTTTATATACCTATATATAAAACAATTCCTAGGTCCACACACATCATAATAATTATCCTTTCGAACATAGAGCTACAATTAATTAATGATGCATATAATTTGTCCTATTAGAGAGGCGCTATTTTCTTCGTTTCAAGATTTTACTAGCAAGGGCTAGGGATGTTCAAAGGTTGGGGTTCAATTTCCAAGAGAGAGTTTTACAAACATATACACTTAGATTAAGTTAGAGTAGATAGTGAAAAAAATGAATACAATGAATAACATTATTTAGAGAGAAAAATGCATGGTTCTAAAATTAGACAACATAAACTTCAACGCTCTAGATGGATAACCATAATCGAGGGCAATTCAATTAAGTTGTGTTTAAGAATATATATATATATAGAGAGAGAGAGAGAGAGAGAGAGAGAGAGAGAGAGAGAGAGAGTAAATATTATGTATATTGATATATATTTTATGTATGACACCGTACAATAAAGAGCTTTATATAGATATACTATATGTGAAGTACAAGTAATATGATATACTACAGGTACAGTATATTGGGCCCAAACCTAGCGGGCTAGAATGACGTATATACTAACACTTTATAAATGGATGCATAAAAATAAAATAAAATAAATTAAGGCTGATTAGCCAAATTCATTTTATAAAAAATAAAACCAAACACGTAGATTGACTCTCATCCCCTCCAACTTCTTTGTAGAACAATGATGGGATCTCAATTGCATCTCCACTTCAAACCCTACACATTAATTAATAAAATTTTAGGAAAATTCTAAACCAGAAACCAGAAGAAAAATGGGGGGGGGGGGGGGGGGGGGGGGGGGGGGAAAGAGAAAATGAAGAAATGACAATAGAGACTCACTGCTGGAATTCTATGTTGATGTATGAGGTTGAAGGTCTGGCAATCATCCTAAATGCAGTTTTAGAAAGAACAATGGTAGCACCATGCCGGGAAGGCCTAGAAACTGAACTAAGTGCACGATCAACGATCCTTATTTGAATTGTCTGTCCTGGAATGCAAGTTCTAGGGTGAGCCGCGCTTATGCACCGAACCAAATACTGCCTCCCACATGCAGCACCATTGTCCCATATCCCCTCACCGGCTGACGCGAACAGGTTGCTCGAAGGAAACTGTGTTGCATCGTTTCCATAGCAGGCTGTGGCTGTGTAACAGGAAAAAAAAAAAAAAAAAAAAAAAAACCTCAAAGTTTTGAATAACAGTAATGCAAAGGAGTTACTTTTGTCCAGTGCCACTTACGTAAATATGGGGTTCTGTAGTGGGCAGCTGTGCCAACATCAGCATGAGAGAATTGAGAGAGATAAACAAGCTCAAATGTCAAAACTACAAATAGGCTTTGAATGAAAAGTTGAATCTTGTACATTCCTGCAAAATAAAGAGTGAGAGAATTAAGGAAATTTAAGGAAAATCATATCCTTTATATATAATTTGTTAATGCCAACAAGAATAGTCTCACAATTTGTTCAGAGGATGCAAAGTTAATTACTTGAGTATTACGAAGTACGAACCAATGAGTCTAGAATGAGGTACGAAACTGACCCTGTGAAACCGAGTTTATTTAGAGGATTTTTACTAATTTTTTTTATTATATATAATTATTGAATTAAATAGAGGAATTAATAGTTTGTAATTTATTTCAGCAAAAAACTAGTTGGTACGCAGTATTTATCCAAAACAAAAGAAGTTTCCTTGATGCACGTAAAACGCGTAGTCATTACTTGCAAACAACGTCTGCATAGACTAACAAGTTATGGGCATCGTAAACATTCCTTTAAAGGAAAGGTTTTTGAAAATTAACTGTATAGATCTACGGTTTAGAATTAGTGAAGTGTGCTGGTTATGTGGTTGATTTTATTTATTTTTATTTTTATGGTAAACAATAGGAATGAGTTAAGCAATTAAATTTTGAGATAAACAAAGGAGAGGCAGAGTGTTAGGAACAGCAATTAGGAGTTAGGACAATAATCTTTTTTCGTACTTCTGATACTTTCTCGAAGAGGTTCATCCGGTATTTATTTATTTATTTTTGAGTATAATAATTAGGAGTACGAAATAGTGAAATACAACAATATTATTGGAATCATTGATGTTGCCGATAAGGAAATTTCCTTATTATCGGCAACATCAATGATTCCAAAACTAGATTTATACTCTTCTTTAAAGAAGAGTATAAATCTAGTTTTGGAATTATTTTGTTGACAATCGATAAGGCAAAGGATACGTTTTGTTTTTGATAGTTTACGCTTCGTTGCAAAAAAGATATATCTTAAATGCCAACCCAAGTTGCTCGATATTCTCTCCAAAAAAAAAAAAAAAAAAGTTGCTCGATATTGACATGCGTAAGGGAAATAGGAATGGGTGGGTACAATATTTCTTGAAAAATTAGTAGCATGGGATATGATAATTAATTAATTAATATCTTTTAGATATATTCTTAAATATTTTTTAACTTAATATTTTTATTTTATGTTTTAGTTTTTTTTAGAGAAGTAGGTTTTAAAATTAAGTAACAACAATAAAATGCTTGAAATAAACATAACTAAAATTAATTTAAAGACAGTAATAAATAGCAAAGAAATACAATGATGCTCATAAAATGTTTTCTAATGTACAAACACTATAAAAAGGTTGGTTTTTTTCAAAGGTTCAAATCCTTGAAAAAAGTATATGATTCCACATTTTTTTATTCAGCAAAAAAAAATGTTGGGAGATAAACATCTTAATTGGGGAGAAATTCATTAAGTAATTAATATAACATATAAAGACACACTTAACCCAACCCAATGGGTATGAGCTCAACTATGTTATATTAACCACTCATTTTTTTCATTATTATTCAATGTCGGATTTCACTCACATGTGTACACTCAACAATCTCTCCCTCACGTGTGAGTTTTTACCTCTCTATGAGGTTCAAGACTTCTTTGTGAGCCATGAACAAGTCCTATTCGCTCCCCTTTTCCTTATGGACATTTTCTTCATTAATGTGTTATCCATGGGCCTACGTACACCATCCATGAGAACACTGTGTTAGCCCTACAAAAGAGACCTCGATAACCTTAACCTCTTTGCACACACACTACCAAGAGCTTTGGTACCACTTATTGGGGAGATAAATACCTTGGGGAGAGACTCCTTGAGTTGTTAATATAACATATAGAAACACACGTAACTCAAAAGACCTAAGCCCAATGAGTATAAGCTCAATTATGTTATATTAACCACTCATTTTTCTCATCATTATTTAAAAAGTGGGACTTTACTTACACGTGTGCACTCAACCATCTCCCCCTCACGTGTGAGTTTCTACCTTGTTGTGGGCTTCAAAACCTCTCCATGTGCCATTAACAAGTCCCACTCATTCCACCTTGACTTATGGGCTTTTTCTTTATCAACGCATCATCCATGGGCCTCTCATATACCATCCGTCAGAACCACGTGTCAACACTACAAAAGGGACCTTGATAACCTTGACCTCTTTGCTTGCACACCATCATGAGCTCTAAAACCACATATTGGGGAGATAAGTATCTTGGGAGAGACTCATTAGGTAGTTAATATAACATATATAGACACATATAACCAAAAAGCCTAAGCCCTATGAGTATGATTTTTTTTTTTTTTTTCATCAAGAATGTGTGTTTTGTTTTGTTTTTTTCCATTTACTTTATCATATTTAACATATTATATAGTTGTTAGAGTGAAAACTCACTAATTAGCTTTTTGTCTACGAGGCTTGAGATGGACAAACCCTGCAACAAAGAGCTATCAAGAGGTTTTTATAGTTGTCTATTAATTTGAATGAAAGACTTTCTTGATTTTTCCTAATCTAACAATAATAATGTTATTAAGCCTGCATTACTTGATTCTAAGTTGATAAATGATATGGTACAGAACATTAAACTAGGATTTGAAGAAAACCGTACATCAAAATAGATGGTATCAAATTTTTTTTTTTTTTTTAATAATTCAATAGTTACAGCGGTAATATAGGACTTGAACATTGAAAAAAATGTTATGAACATATTAGAAGTGTCAATCAATTAAACTACAAAACTCCTAATAATGATATCAAAATACTTATTTTCAATGGAGAAACAGAAACAGTCCGAATCTAATGTTAATATGCTTGCTGTCGGCAGATGTTCACGCGTGATGTCGGTGCATGCGAGCTAGTAAAGCCAGAAACAAAACTCCAATAGAAAAGACAAACAGTCTTGCGCGGTTCGGCGGATCTCAAGTTAAGCAGCTCTGCCACTGCATGCGAACATACATTGAAATCACATGCTGCGGGGGCCCTGCTGTGTTGAATGGGAATAAAAAGATTGGCAGTGGGTATCCACAGGTAGCCTATGATAAGCCCTCCCTAGCTAGTACTGCATCTTCTTCATCGTTGTAGCGAGTATCTTTTACCCCAACTTAAACAATAAGCAAAAGAAGAGAAATCGACTTTCAGTTTAGGCAACTTTTATATATATTGGACTAGTCTGTATGAGGCTATGAGCATTTTTTTTTTTTGGTGTGTTAAATTTATTATATTTAACTATATTGTTTGGTTTTTAATTAAACTATGTGTGAGGAATTATTCATCAGTTTTCTGTTTCCTAAGGTCCATTTTAAATGCAACATAACATTACCCATGGCATTTTAAAGGCAGCTAGTTTTAATCACTCTGGTGGAACACATGAACAATTGGTACATTTGTTTTTCCAAAAAAAAAAAGAACAAGTCCATTCCCATCTAATAGCTAATAAAATGAAAATAAACGAAACATGCAGTAAATGCCAAAAACACAAAGTGGACCGACATATAAAGACGAATGCAAAGCCATTTGACGGCCGAGATGAACTCAAAATCTGTCAAAGTCTTAATAGCCATTGAAGTACCCAATCATACGCTCTTTAAACTCCTCTTCACTCCTTTACAACGATGTGCAGCGAAGACCGACATAGAAAAACAGACAAACAGACATTTACCTTTAACTGAAACCCACGTGACAACCCAATCAGATGTCGCCACGACATCAATTCCAAATATTGGAGGACCCCACATTTAGACCACCGCGTATTTGGGTCCCACAAAACCCGCTTTTTAGTTTTTAAACTCGCCTCTCTTGCCCTCTCAGCTTCCAAGTTCCAACTCCCCCAACTCCTCTCAGTTTTTGAGTCTCTTATCTCTGTCTGCTCATTCTCTCAGAGAGAGAGAGACAGAGAAACAGAGAGAGAGAGAGAGAAAGCCATTTGAAATTGAAACCCACCCAGCTCCCCACATTGTGGTCTCTTTCTTTCTCTATCTTTCTGGGCTTTTCATGCGAGTACCCCAGGTTTGTGTACGTGTGTGTGTGTGTGAGTGTCATGTGTATTCATTATTTACGTTCCTTTAATATGTATGATGTGTGTTTTAGTTTGGTTTTGTTAAATTAAAGGAACATAATGCCAATGCAAAACAGCACAGTTTTTACGTCTTTCTGAGTTTTGTTTAATGGAAACATAAAAATCTCATGGTTGTTACATTTTTCTTTTGCATTTCTTTCTCTTGAATCTGATGCAAAACAAAATGTTAAGACTTCAATTTCTTTTTCTTCCGTGCTTTCCCCTCAGCAATGTGTCTTTTTTTTTCTTATTGGTTTCTTCTCAACCAAACGCTGCATTGAAGTTCTTCTTGATGTACATTATTTGGTTTGTATGAGTTTTCTTATTATCCTTAGTAAAGCATTCATTTCCCCTTTGAAAAAAATGTCAGCTTATATTTGGAACCATTTTTAATAGTTTATGTATTATGTTATCATCAATCATCAATGGTAATAAAAAGGGTAGTCAAGAGTCTTGTCACTCAACTAATATTTCATGGTGTTTTCAAAATTATTGAATTATTAATAAATAATTAAATAATGGTAATAAAAAGGGTGTGGAAAGCTTTTTGAGAGTCTGTTTGGGTTCAGAACATTTGCATGAGGATTTTTCCTCAAAATTTGTACGATTAATATTATTGACTATTAAGCTTTAAATCCAGTTTGGTTTCTTTTTATATGCTATGCAGTCTCTGTGCATACTGTGAGTTTACTTGTATTAATGTAACTTTAGGACATCATCCAGGATTTTTGGAATTCTTAATTATATAATGCTTTGTATTATGAACTATGGATCATGTCTCTGCTGCTAGTATTTTTGTACATATGTATTTACTTAGTAAGATCATCAATACCACTGACCAGATTTTCATTTTCTTCTTCTTCTTCATTTTTTTTTTCTCCCGGGGGAGGGGGTTAAAAAATTGTTGTTGAAGTATGAACTTATAATTTGTTCTTAGTTTCTTTTACAGTTGGATCATGAAGATCTCACAGGGGATGTTGGTTTATTAACTTCTCCCCTTTCCCCCTTTGTTAGTCTGTTTGCAACTATTTGAACTTGGTTATATTCACTGATTCAGTTTGTATAGCTTCTATGTATTCTAATGAATAGATCTCTAGAAACTTGTGTATGTCTTTGTAAGTTACCAGTTGATCATTCTAAGTTCTATAGTTTCCTGCATCAGCAATGGGAAACATCAGAACTCCATTCAAGGGGATAATTAAAGATATCAAAGGAAGGGCTGCATGCTATAAGGAAGACTGGGAACTTTGCTCAGGCATTAGGTAATTGGTTTTTTTTTTTTTTTTTTTTGAAACAGATCATATGGTGGGAATTCCATATTTCAACAATAAGCTTACTTTCACAACAAATTTCACTGTTTATTTTTATGACCACTGAGTTAGCAGGTTGTAATTGGTGTACAGTAAAAATTGTGTCAATGGTAAACTCATATAAAAGTGACATTACACCAACTATAATTTGTCACCTTAATAGGTTGTAAAAAATAGCTATGAAATTTGTTTGCATTACTCATATTTTTTATATATAAATCATGTAATCTATGTCAGGATATTGGCTCCAACGACCTATATCTTCTTTGCTTCTGCTCTCCCAGTTATTGCCTTTGGGGAACAACTGAGTAGGGATACAGGTACATTACTTTTTGTCTCTCCTTAAATTGAACTTCTAAAGAGGTACAGAGGAATTTTATTGCAATGTCTAAAAACTTCATTGGTTTACTTGAATTTGAGCCCTATCTCAGATGGAAGCTTAAGCACAGTGGAAACATTAGCTTCTACTGCTCTTTGTGGAATCATCCACTCAATTATTGGTGGACAGCCTTTGTTGATTTTAGGAGTTGCAGAACCCACGGTTATAATGTACACTTATTTGTACAAGTTCTGTAAAGGACAGCCAGAGTTGGGGAGCAAGCTGTATTTAGCTTGGGCTGGGTGGTATGGGAATCAATGTCATATTTTCTGGATTATTCAGTGTTTAACAAAATTCTGAATTAGCATAAGTGTTACAAATCTTTACTAGTGAACCTATATTACAGGGTTTGTGTCTGGACAGCACTCCTGCTGTTTCTTCTTGCAATATTCAATGCATGTTCCATCATCACTAGATTTACAAGGATAGTGGCGGAACTTTTTGGAATGTTAATTGCTGTTCTTTTCATGCAAGAGGCTGTCAAGGTATCAATTGATTTTGCAGAGAAAAAAAAATTGTGGATTTAGCAAAAGCAGATACTAATTGTGACAATTGTCAAATCACAGGGATTGATCAGCGAATTCAGTATTCCCAAAGCTGAAAATACCGCATTGGAAAAGTATAAATTCCAGTGGCTGTATTTAAATGGGTTACTTGCCATCATTTTCTCATTTGGTCTACTCTTCACTGCACTTAAGAGCAGAAGAGCAAGATCATGGAGATACGGCACAGGTAAATAAACTGAAATTTAGTGACTTTGTCAATTTACAAAAGCTTGTCCACATTGGGACTAATTTTGTTCCCTCTTTTACTATTTTTATGGTTTCGGATACAGGGTGGTTGAGAGGAATCATTGCAGACTATGGGGTTCTCCTTATGGTCTTGTTCTGGTCAGCATTGGCTTTTGCTGTACCCGGTAAAGTTCCGGATGGAGTTCCTAGAAGGCTCTTTTGTCCACTTCCCTGGGAATCTGCATCATTGTACCATTGGACAGTGATCAAGGTACTAAATTTCGGATGAATAGTTTGTTTTTTCTATTCTACTTCCAATGATTACATGCCACTCCATAGTATCTCTTACACTGCATCCTAGAATTCCTAGGTTGGGAAATGAGTTTTTTTTTTTTTTTTTTAATGTTCTATGGTTGCTTGGAATGGCTTTAAACAACTCTCCTATTAGGTAAGCACTCTGCTCTCCCCGAAATTATTGCATGGGGGATCTATTTCCAATCCATTCATGGGTCAGATTTGAATCCAGTAGAGGCCTAACATGAGCCAGGTCTATGACTTATAGGTCAAATTTATCTGATACATTTAACAATCTAACATGTTAATAAATTGAACTAACTATACACTGAATTATCTATCTTATACACTCAAGTTGCAGGATATATGACCTAATTTATCTACTTCATACACTGAAATTTCAGGATATGGGAAAGGTCCCACTTTCGTACATTTTTGCCGCCTTTGTACCAGCAATTATGATAGCAGGTCTATACTTCTTTGACCACAGCGTAGCTTCTCAGATGGCACAACAGAAGGAGTTTAACCTCCAAAAACCTTCTGCATACCATTATGATATCTTATTGCTTGGAATAATGGTATGTCCCTGGATTTAGAACTTTTTTTTGGGCTTAATTTTCTCTTTGTAATTCACGTTGCCAACCTATAAGTTATTCATTCATAAGACTTGATACTCAATGTTGTTGTTCAGACTTTGATTTGTGGGTTGCTTGGACTTCCTCCTTCGAATGGGGTACTCCCGCAGTCCCCAATGCACACTAAGAGTCTGGCAGTTCTCAAGAGGCAGGTAGGTTATGCAATGTATTTGACAGCTATTATCTAGACCACTGATTTAGATTTGTAAATAATATGGGCCATGATTTGCAGGTGATCCGAAAGAAGATGGTGAAGCATGCCAAGGAATGTATCAAACATCATGCGAGCAACTCTGAAATCTATGGAAAGATGGAAGCTGTATTCATGGAAATGGAAACAGCTCCAACTGTAATTGCTCTCTCTCTCTCACTCTCTCTCTGTGCGCAACGCACTCTCTTAACTCTGATAAGCATATTGTAAATTTTCTTGCAGACCAAAGAGTTGGAAAACTTGAAGGAGGCTGTAATGAAAGCTGATGATGGGGGAGATGCAAAGGGCAAATTTGATCCAGAGAAATACATTGATGCTTATTTGCCTGTCCGTGTTAATGAACAAAGAATGAGCAACTTGTTTCAGTCCCTCCTTGTGGGCGTATCAATATGTGCTATCTCTGTAATCAAAATGGTACCTACCTCAGTTCTTTGGGGATACTTTGCCTACATGGCCATTGATAGTCTCCCAGGAAATCAGTTCTGGGAAAGGATCTTGCTCCTCTTCATCACTCCCGAACGTCGTTACAAGTAAGTCATCTTATCAATGGTTCAGAACTTTGGTTAAACAAAATGTTGTGGTTTAGTCTATTTCATTTTTGGAGACAGCGGGATGCCTCTAGGAAATTTTATGTGCCAATTTCTTATACATAGCAATACATGCTAGTTTGTCAGAGAAGGTGACTCCATTCCCTGTCAGCTAAACTGAATCTGAAACCAAAAAAACAGATATTATAATCTCTCTCATGTGAACTAATAAACTTTTATGGAACACAAAAATATGATGGTGGTATAAACTCCCATGTGGTGTCTGAGCACCATTGACATTGAGTGAAATAAATTGTGCCTTTCTTAAAAGTGTATGTTGCCTATGCTTTTGTTTAGTATCATAATCTTGTGGTGATATTGTGTCGGGCAGAGTCTTGGAAGGCTCTCATGCTTCGTTTGTGGAGTCGGTACCATTCAAGTGCATTGCTACATTTACACTCTTCCAAATTGTATATTTTCTGGTCTGTTTCGGTGTGACATGGATACCTATAGCTGGAATTTTGTTTCCATTGCCATTCTTCCTTCTCGTAAGCATAAGACAACACCTACTTCCCAAGCTATTCGAGCCTTACTATCTTCAGGAACTAGATGCTTCTGAGTACGAGGAAATCGCTGGTGCCCCACAGCGTACCCGAAGTCTCTCAATTGTGGTATGTATATTAATACTCTCATGGTTTATTTATCTGTGGACCAGCTTACTAATCCATTCTAGCTTTGGAATGATGATAAAATTACTACATAATGTTAATCAATGAGTTTAAAATTTAGCAAGCAATATGGTATCTGACAGAAAGTGTGAGCAGGGAAAAGAACTACCTGATCTATCTGGTAGCGAGGCTGGGGAGAGTTCAGAAGAATTCTATGATTCTGAGATTTTGGATAAGATGACAACCAATAGAGGGGAGGTCAAACTTAGAACTGTAAGCTTCAGTGAAGACAAGTACTATCAGGTAACTAACCAAAACATACTCTTTAAGGTTTCAACATATTTATGGTAAATCTAGTTTCATCCATTATTAAGTTACAAATGTCATGGTTTACAGGTTTAAGCAGATGATGTCCGAGTATAATGAGAGCTGCTATTTTGTTGATATACTCTGCTCGGACAATGATGATCTTGAGTATGATCCTCTGAAGAAGTGACGACATTTGCTGTCTTCTTGTTTAGAAACAGCTAATGACAAATGATATCATATAATATAATATGAGAGAGAGAGAGAGACCAAAAAAGAATGGAAAATATGTGGAAGAAACAGAGAGAAGCTAGAAAGTTGGGGAAGCCATTAGAATGTATACTGTGAGATTTCATAGCCATTCATTCATTTGCTCATAATTATACTAGCAAAATTATATCAAATTTCCCTCTTCTTTATGTAATTTGATTTGTGACTACTAGATTTTTTATTGGTTCTTTTATTAAATTTTGTTATTTACTCCAAGTTTGTACAGAGATGGTCAAGCTAGAAATCAGATCAGGTGTTAGAGAATTTAGCACTATGCAGTGTGCTCCAATCTTTTTTAGTTATTCCTGTGTCATTTCAATGTATCAGACTTGAAACTTGATAATAAATTAATCTTTGCCATGAGTGCAGTTATAGGTTATTTTGGTTTTGCCCTGCATTAAATTTCTTAATGGTGTAATTGCTTTGTTTTGGTGAAAGCTAAAGAAAATACCGAATTGTAACAAAATGAATTCAGTCACATTGATACTTTACAGCTCTGTACAGTTCTGGCATTCTTACATGAATGAAAATAGAGCAAACTACCTTAATCACTCAACCAGCTGTAGTAACTTCCCTCAACAAACCAGTAACAAACTTAACTTACAGCTACAGATATAACTAATGACATTGACAAACTCCTGTTTGGTATAGCTTAATTTTCAGATTTAAAAAAATAGGCCGTTTTAAAAAGTTTTACATTGAAAAAAGTGAGATTGAAAAAAGCCATATTTGAAAAAGTGTGGTTTCAAAACGGGATGCCAAATGGTGTGTTAATAAAATACAGATACGAAATACGGCTTGTAGTACAATACAATTATTGAATATGATTGAATATGACTTGTAGCTTATCTCTATACAACCTGTAGTATAACAGTTCTGCTTCATATCCTCCTTCAAACGAATGGGGACAAAGGAAGCCATGAGTTTGTTTCTTAACTCAAAAAACGAGTACATGGAACAGCTTTCGTGAATATTAGCAAGTTGATCTGTGCTTGAGAGTTGAGACAAATAGCACCTGTAAATCCTTGAGAAGCACGCGTTCATGAACAAAATGGAAGTCCTCCTTGATTTGTTTTGTGCAAGCATGAAACATGGAGTTAGAGGCAATGGCTAAGGCAGATAAATATCACATTATAACTAGGGAACATGATGAAGATAGATTCATTAATCTTTCAAAAGCATTCAAAGCTAGCATAGTTCAATTGCAGAGGAGGCCAACACACAATATTCAGCCTCTGTAGAAGGCTGAGAAACTATTGGTTGTTTCCTAGCAGACCAGGTGACTTATTGCAAAGAACTACAACTCAGAGGTAGATCAATAATTGGAAGGGCCACCAGCCCAATCCGCATCAGTGTAGCTTGAAAGAGTTTATGGTCCAGGAGAAAAATGAAGACAATGAGTGAGAGTACCTTGCACACATCATAGAATCCTTCTTAAATGGCGGTGAGGTGAATATTTGTGGGGAATTGTATGAATTTGTAGGTTTTCTTTACAACAAATGAGAGGTCAAGATGGGTGGATGTGAGATATCGCAAAGTTCCAACCATGCTTCAATAAGTACTGGGATCAGATAAGGCAGTACCATCATGAGCAGTGAGATGTGCAGCAAGACAACTTGGTGTATTACATGGCTTGAAATTGTGCATATTGTAATGCCGAAGCACGCCAAAGGCATACTTTGTTTGAGTAACATAAAATCCTAAGGAAGTATAGCCAATTTGCTGACCAAGAAAGTAATTCAAATGGCCAAGGTCATAAAGTTCAAAAACAGAACTCAATTTTTGTTGAATGAGATCAGTGAGTAGTGTAGTCATTGCCTGTGACCACAATATCATCAACATCGAGTAGTAAAAAGAGAATAGTAGAGTGATAACAATATGAAAATAATGATGAATCAACAGAGGATCAACAAAACCCAAACGTAGAAGTTCAGTCGTGAACCTCTTAAATCAAGCTTGTGGTTCTTATTTAAGACCATATATTAACTTATGCAAACAACATTGATGGTTATGAAATTGGGGACGAACATAGTCAAGTGGTTGAGACATGTAAACGTCCACACAAAGTATCCCGTGTATGAAAGCATTACTCGCATCAAGTTACGGACAGGTCCATTTGAGAGTGATAGAAAAAGATAGAATTAAACTTAGGAGGTAACAACGAAGTGCCTTGATGTTGTAAGGATGGAAATTCATCATCCATGGCCCTGCACCACTATGGAAATTTTGAGGAAACATTGAATGTAGGTGGTTCAGTAATAATAGTATAATCAATATGGGCCTTGAAGCACAATTTTGGTATAGAAATACCACTCGTTGATTTGGTTTGCATTTGGATGTGAAGGAGGTTATATGGCAGGTGCAGTCACTAAATTGTGAAAACGAATCAACTTGATGAGGTATAGAATTTGGAACAGAAAGTGTTATATAAAGCCTCTAATCAAGCTCAAATATATTGCAATGAGATGAAATCTCCTCTGCATCATCAACATGAAATGAAAAACATTTTTCTCCCTAAAGTCAAATTTATTATCAAAGGCTTACTAAATTAAATGATAATAAGGCTTAATAAATAGCATCATCATCCAAGTAAAACTTCATTGACTTGAAAGGAGAGCTGTCCATGGAGAGGAAAACAACAGTAAGCCAACATCAACACTTCAACGAGTCTACTTTTCTTCTACCATAAGAGTAGTGTAGTTCATGTAAACTTCCTTGTTGCTATTTACTATAATACAAGTAAGAGTAGAGTAATTTAGTTCTTGGACGTGTGTATCAAGATCTTACCTTTTGTATCATGTTCTTCAATTCCTTAGTTTTTGAATCTATTTGCGTTGAATTTATTATTCTTATGGTATTTTTCAATATCTTCTTATTTTAAAAGTCTTCTTAATTGAAACAATACTAAACGCCTAAGAAGCACAAGTACAAATAGGGATACACGGTAATTTTTAAAAAAATAGAACATATTACAGCGGGACTTGTCTATTACATAATTATTAAATATATTTTTATTTTTATTTTCTATTATTATTAAGTATTTATTTTTCATATAATGTTAAATATTAATATATATATATATCAAATTAAGAGTAATAATGGATAATAAAGCAAATCTATGACCATGACCATTAAAAGATGTTTAGATATTAAAATACAAACTAAGAATGAAGATATTTATTAATTTTCAAATGCTCTATTACTATTCAAAGTAGGAGTGCTCTCTTTGTTTTGTGAAAGGGTATTCAATTCTTCTTGTTCTCGTGACCTGGCATATCTTGCAAATTTTTTTTTTAAAGAATACTGCTAGGACATACATGTAAATAATAAATGGGTTTTTACTCATAAAACTTATTTATATAATTAAACGGGTTAATGAGTTTGAATCACATGTTGCCACTCCTACGCGTAGCTTAGGAAAGTAAATTTTTTGAGAAGTGTTATATCTATAACATTTTCATAATACTTTCACAATAAATCCTAGGTGGTAAGTTGTTAGGGTTCTAATTTGAATCCACCATTAAAATTATTTTTTTGTCCATCAGTAACAACTTACCATTTAAGATTTGTTGTGAAATATGGATATAAAATTTCTCATATTAAGGGACAAGTTTAGCTACAAAATTAGTTGTAACCTAAGACTACAACCTTACTCAATATCTTTTTATTGGAGGTGAATTTTGACAAATCCACCATTGGATTACATCTTCTTCTTATATCTTCCATACTTGCAAAATTTCTAGAAAAGTAAAGAACAATAGTTATGTCATCAATAAATTGTTTAAATTGCAAGTTTTTATAGTTTAAAATTATGCATAAAATATAAAATTATAAATCATATAGTAAATAATATCTAATTGACACAAAATTTGATATGTGTACTAAGAATGTAAAAAACATGCAATTCAACGGTTAGATTTTCAAAATCTATAGTAATGTTTATTTTATTGAGTAAGGTTGTAGTTTTAGACCACAATCAATTTTGTAACTAAATTTTGTCATTTTTTAAGTGACATTGTACTCTCAAGTTAATGGCTTGTAGCCCGCTGTGAAAGGCAAAAAAAGGGTATATCTTTAGGAATATTTATATTCTTTATATTAAGTATATCAAAAAATATATATATCTACATATATTAAATAGAAGGTATAAAAACTGATTTAAAATTGTATCTATACTTTTGGATATTTTTAGTAAATATGATTATATATTTATTTTAGTTATTTTTATAATTTTAAAATTATTAGTAAATTAATTATTACATCACCGACTCAGTCATCAGTTGGACCCCAATCTAATCAAAGAACCAAAAACCAATTATTTTTTCGATTCTTCCAATTTTTAAAACCATACTTAATACAACTCCATGCAACACACACTTATCCATCCCACTTAATCTAGGGTATTACAATATAATCATTGATAAAACACCAAGTTTGGTCCTACTTTTTTTTTTTTTTAGTAATTACGTAAGCTTCAAATGTGACAACAGTGCACACCATGTGTCACATAAGTGTTTTTCATAAATGAGTTTTTTTTTTTTTTAAGAATGAAAATATAAGTGCTTAATATGAACCAAATTTAGTACTGGGAAAATGTGAGGAACAAATTAAAAGTAATTCCAAAATATATAGACCATAATGGTATTTTGCCTATACAGACATAATATAATTATTGTCTCTTTAGAACTTGATAAAAGCAGGACCCTACCCGGCCCTGGGTTTGCTGTAAATTGTAAAAATCACGATTCCTTTATGAATGGATATAACAATTTTAAATAGAGAAATGATATGTCCACAACATTTTTACAACAAATTTTAAGTGGCAGGTTATTACTGGTTGTTATTGTTGGGGCAAAAAAGTAATCTTAGTGTTAGGTTCAAATTTAAACTAATAATAACTAACTACCTATGATTTGTTGTGAAAATGTTGTAAAAATGTTGTGGATGTAGCATCTCTCTTTTAAATAACTATTGAGTATTGATCATGCAAACCTATTCTTTTTTTTCTTTTTTGGAAAATTACATAAAAAACCAGAATTTTTTATATCATGTTTCTTTTTTGAGTTTAAATTCAGTCAGGATTTGGCATAAAGCAAGTGTTTACGCCCTCCAATGAGCTAGTGCCATGTCATCATTTTACCAAAATATGAATACAACTCAAACACAATAACAACTTTCAAGATTTTTTTTTCCATTTAACCTTATTATTAGAAGAATTTTGTTAGTTGACAAATTGCAAAAGAAAATAGAAAACTAGCATCTCGAGTTTTTAAAACTCGAGTTCAATAGCAAATCGAGTTTTAAAAACTCGAGTTCCAGAGATCTGAAACAACTGATGTGCATAAAAATTCCATGTGGAATCCATGTGGAACTCGAGTCTCTAAGACTCGAGTTCCAGTGCCTAGCTACATAATACAACCCCACATACATACCTGACTTTATAAAGAAGAAGCTCCAATCAAGAACCAACCCAGTACCCACCAATCTCCAGCAAATGTTCAACCCTTCAAAACCCAAAAAGCAACAAGATCCTTTTCAATACAAACCAAGACAACAAAAAGCAAGCAATGCCCACGTAGGCATTAGACCAGTTGAGGCAGTTTTGGTTGAAAAATCAACAAATAGTCTCAATCTTGTTCATCTCTCTTCCATAGCTTTTTCTTTCAAATCATTCACATCTTTAAGAGTTGTGTGTAATTTGTTCAAATCGTTTGCTCGGTGATGGAGATCGTGAACTGTACCGTAGATCGACGATCGGGTTCTTTCTTCTTCTTTTTTCTGGGTTTGTACGTTTTTTATTATCTGTTTGAAATCGAGTGTAAAAAACTCGAGATTCATGTTTTTTTGAACTCGACTATTAAAAACTCGAGATCTATGTGTCCAACTCAGCAGGAAGACTCAGCAACTGGGAAGCGAGTCTTTGAGAGTCGAGATTGATATGGAACTCGAGTTTCTAAAACTTGAGATGCTAGTTTGCAATTTTCTTTCAAACCCGTATTAACTTACTATATTCTATCCCTTCACAACGTTAGTCTGCAAATATCCTCCAACTTTCAATATCAGATTCAAAACAAAACCAAAACTCAACCCTCCTCCTCACATTCAAACCAAACCTCCATAGCCCCACCCCACCCCCACCACACATGCCGCCAAAACACCGGAGCCGCCACTCCACTGAGCATAATTTACCAAAAAAAAAAAAAAAAAAAAAAAAAGCCATAAGACCCATCTCATTTCTAGTGCTCATCTCAAAGAAGTAACCAAACCCAAAAATCTATAAACACCAATATCAATAACAGAACAAAAACCCATCAGCTTGTTTAAACCAAAATGATAAAATTTATAAATTAAAACAAAAATGATGAGGAAGATGGCCATGGTGTTGGGTCCTTTGTTCGAGATCTAATGGATGCAGCGTTTTTTTCAGGCCACCTTATAGACCCTCACTAGGCCTCTGATGAGTGAGAATTTAAGGTTATGGGTTTGATCATTTTGAATGATTTTGAAGAGAGAGATGAGATGATTTTGGGTTTGAAAGTCACTGTTTGTGGCTCAGGTGATGGCGTACTAATAAAGCTCCACCACAAATTTCGATCCATGGTGATTCCGATGGTTTGTGAAGCGGAGTGGAGTGGAGATCTAGTTTGAACAGGAGAGGAAGACTGGATTTTGTTTTGTTTTTTTTATTTTTTATTTTAGATCTGATATTGTGAGCAGGTATTGTGTGTGAATGTTTGTATCCAGCTTTTAATAAAATGCTAATGTGTCACTATCTTATTGGAGGCGTAAACTCTTGGTTTTATGCCAAGACCGGACCAAATGTAAACTCTTCTTCTTCTTCTTTTTTCAATGTAACGGAGTGGCCTAATCCATCTCTCCTGATGGCACAGAACACGCAATCAGGGAGATTATTAGACAAGGAACCTCAAAAAGAATTACAGAAGAAGCCCCAGTTGGCAAGGCAATGGGCTGACTAGTTCCAAGTTCCAATTCCTAATCCAAAACAAAAATGAATTTACACAACAAACCTCTTCTTTGTAATCATCTCTGTCACCTCCTAGTTCTTTCAATACAGTTCATTCACATTCTCTAGCAGAAAAGAAGTTTTGTGTTTGAGTGTGTGTGTGTGTTCTTCTTTTGTGTGTGTTGGTATATACATATTTCTTATGATATCACTCTTAATATCTATCCTAAAAGCTCAAAATGCTCACGCGGTATTGTGGAACCACTTTTTATAAGTCCAGTTGCCGGTATCACTCTTAGAGGCTTAACCCAACAGAAAAAAAGTCTGGCTTTTTCAACTGCCAATTCCATAATCACTAACAAGAACAAGATGATCACCATCTCTAATAAGTTCTATATCTTCAACTTGAGCTCCTTCTTTTGTTAAAACTTTGTTTGGTAAGAACCCAAATTTTTTGGCACCAATATCAAGTAGTTCTTGAAGTGAATCAGGCAGAAGCACAAGCTTTCCAGCAACTTCACCTTTCTCGGGGCAACTAAGAGTCACCCTAGCCGGGTAGCTGCTCACACTCTGAGTACTACGAAAACTGCCTCCTGATGGGATAGGGTCTCCTCCACCTGCATTTTTTTAAGATTTTGACTAAAAGTCAGTAAAAGTGTGATTACTAAAATCGAAAGTTAAGTTTTTCCAATATACTAATTATCAGAAACATCAACTGCAGGTGTTCAAGGTTAAGAAATGAACTGCTAGGGCTAAGAAATGCCCTCTAGTTCCCCAAGCTGAGTAGGACTATATTCATACAGTAAGCCTTGGATAAAAATCTAGCACATGCATATGACACTATAGAAAAAAGTGAAATTGCACTTTTTTTTCTTTTCTTGTTAGGAAGGGGAGGGGGGAGTTGGATTTGAACCCGCGACATGGGAATTGAAATGTAAAGGGTGCAGGAAAATGTGCCATTCAGACTACAAGCCTGTTCTATAGAAGTGCATTCTTAAGGATATGGTTATTGATTACTTACTATTATTGCTTGACCAAAAAAAAAAAAAAAAAAAACAATTGAGTGTGCTGAAATTGAATCAGAAATCAAACAAAATGACTATTTTGTATCTTTGTAAATCAAGTTTGACTCAGTTCATTTTACCGTAAAGTGCATCATTTAGTTATTGCTATTAAAAAAACAAAAAACTAGAAGGCATTCTGATACATTCTCTATTGATTAATTACCAAAAAAGGAAAAATTTTAATTGACAGTTTATACTTGTAATTTCGAGCATGCAATTCTTCTTTCCTCATCACTTTTTAGTTTTGCATATAATCTTGACATGTTCACAGCTGCCTAACTTAATCACACCAATGTATGACTGCCAAATCATCAAAATTTGGAAGTTGAATAAAAATTTCCGAGGAATCTTAAAAAGAATATATGCAAAATAGAGATGCGTGCTCACCAGCGTTAGCAGCTGACATGACCCCAATAAGTGAATTGTGAAAATTGTTAGGCCTTCGCCTTGGACGATTTTCTGACCATCTCACTTCCCGGGGAGGTGGAGTGCTTTCATGGTGATATGGGGGCATCATGGGCTCACTCTGGTACTTACTAGGGAATGATACATTTGGCTTCATTCTAAGCGGGATAGTTGGTGGTTTCTTGACCTCTTCTGGCTTGGTCTGGAATAAGTCCTTTATGTCTTCATGACCTTGATGATCTGCCAAAGCCCTAGGGGTCCATCCATTGAAATCCGGCTTATCAATTTCAGCTCCTTGGTCCAACAGGAACTTAACTATGTCAGTATTTCCTTCACATACTGCCGCATGAAGAGCTGTACTCCCATTGCTCTTAGGCACTGTTACGTCCCCACAATATTTGACAATGTCCTTGAGCAATTCTAAGTTGTTTTGCTCCGCAGCAGTGCATGCAAAAAGACCTACATCACCAGAAGATATCTCTGCCCTGTTGTCCATGAGAATTTTAATCAAGGATTCATGCCCCCCCAACATTGCTTCCCATAAGGGAACATTTCCTTCTGAATCTGCAAAGATAGCAGTTAACAATTAAAGCCAATTTATGAAGCAAATAGGCAATGTTTGCATTGATATGAAGACCTTGCTTCCATGTAATTAATTGAAGTCAGATACAGGTATTCTTTTGTCTAGGTTCTACATTCATCCATATTCTGTATAAAGATCAGCTAATAACATCACTCACTCAAATGATTAATAGTAAAATTAAGTTTAGGCTCGCTTCTAAATTGGTCTCTTGACCATGAAAACTTTTAATTTATATTCTTGAGTATTACAACACATCAATGTGCCCTTCCCATCAACATCCAATAGAATTTTTCCGTTAACTCACCCAAAAACAATGTCGTTTTGAATAGAAATATAGAGAGAGAGAAAAAAAAAACACACACACACACACATCATTGTTGAGCAGGTTAATAGTGAAAATGTGACAGACTATATCCAAAGGGGCACATTGACATCATTGTAATAGTTGATGGTGTTAATTGAAAGTTCTAACAGTTGAAGGACCAATTTAAAAATAAACCCTAAACTTGAAGGTGTACGTGCATTTTAGTATAAACTTAACCATGTTAAAGACCTTGATTATGGCTTTAAATGAGCTAAACCGAATGGAGTATTAAAAGTCTAGAATTAATTTTAATTTTGAACACAAAGCAGAGTTTGATTTTATCACTGAGTAAGATGACATGTTCAAGTTTGATTCATTTTCGTTTATGAACTACTTGATTAACTTATTATTTTCCCATATATAGTAAATACCACGGCTAAAATATTTTACTATTTCACAAATCTAAACTAATTATTAATAACTAAAATTATAATTGAAATTATAGTGTTGATTATATAGAATGATTTTTTTTATGAACTTATAATAATTAGATTCACTGTCTTGTATTATTATATAATTTTTACTACGAAATGAACTATTTATTTTATCAATAATATACAAATAATAATTTGATATTTTAGGAACTTATATACAACTTTTTCTACAATCCAATCTCAAGTCAATATAAGTATGTTTGAAAAATAAATCAGATGCAACCTGGTTAACAACCCTCCATCCATGACACAATATTAAAAACTTAGCGAGGGTACATGTTATGTACAATTTTCAAAACATGCATTTTTCTTTTAAAAGTCTAACTAGTGAAACTTATAAATGTGCCAAGAGGACAGCATCTAAATGCTTTGAACAATATGCATAAAATAAAAGAGAGGGGAAAAAAAGCATAAATTCAGGTTTCTATTTATAGCCACTTCCAAGTGTGCTCAAATGGGAATTTGCCTGTTATACTCTTGCTAGAGCAAAAGTCACCCCTGTAAGAAAGAGAGAAATCTATGCTTCTCCAACAAATACAAATTAAAACAGAATTCTGGCCTTCCCAATTTCCAAAATAAATATTAACAAAGTATAACATCAATGAACCTAGAAAGAACTCAGAGGTAATTTACAATTAAAGATAAGAAGAGCTATGGAGACTGCAGCAGAAGATAAAGGGATACAAAAAGTTCACACAATAGTGTTGGTGGATTCATATTTCGTCATGCAATAAAAATTACCTGTGATGTTAGGATCTGCTCCATACTCTAGAAGTAGAACTACACAATGCTCACTTCCTTTAGATGCCGCAATATGCTGTTGCAACAAAAAGCAAAGTAACCTCAGAGTCTCTAATTCAAATATTATCTCTAGCAGAAAATATGTGTATCAAAAAAGATTATTTGCACACCAGTGCTGTCCGTCCACCATCATCCACTTCATTTGGATCTGAACCACGCTTCAGCAACTGATGCAACAATAAATCATCATCTCTATTTGCTGCAAAGCATAAACTAAGGGGCAAATCCATTCTGCCCCGAGCCAGCATGTTCTCTGTATCTGTCAGAACTTCTTCCATAAATGGATTCCGTATATCTTTCAAATGCTGCATCAATGACAAATTAGTCTATGAATAAGACATATATTCCTCTACTTGAACCATATAGCTATAACTTATTTAGACATAAATTATTTTATATATTTTTTGTGACTAAATCTTAGAATATAGCTGTTTTTTATTGTTAAAAACAAATTATTACAATGTTATGTGCTATAAGTAACCAAGTACGTGCATAATGGGAGGAACAACTGTCCAACTCAACCTAATTCCAATAAATAATATGCTGTAAACATTTAACTTTTTTTTTTTGGAGATAGTTTCAACATTTAACTTCATAACAAAGAACTACAGCTACTATATAACTACAAAGTGTTGACTTTTTGATATCTATGAGTAAACTTACCCCTGATTTTCCACTTAAATTTTAGTTTGATAGAGATGGTTTTGTGATTAAGAACAGGTCAACCAATCAAGTAGTGCAAAATGCACTAAGAAGGATGGGCTGTATGCACTTGTTAGAGAATCGAAAAATGGTTGTGTGGAGGAGAATTTGCAAATGTTGAATTTACTTGGTATTTAGCCAACCTTGGGAATCACGAACAATCTGCCTGCCCCTAAATGCCAAAGCAAAATGGTTTTACAGAATGTAAGTATCGAAACATCATAGAACTAGGACTCACAATGATGTTCCATGCACACCTACCATCAAATTTCTGGACTAAGTAATCAATCGCCTACCCTATCCAACACTTGGTATGGACTCTCCATTTCAAAGACTCTATGGAAAACAACCTAACTACTCATCATAGCGTGTGTTAGGCTACAAATGCTTCCCCTATCTTGGGGATTACAGATAAAAAACTGGAGCCCAAGTCTCTCCCATGTGCCTTCATTGGTCACAGTATCGAACACAAAGGTTACAAATGCTACTATCCACCTAGAGGATGCATCTACATTCTGACCATGTTGTGTTTGATAAAACGACCTTGCCATTTTTTGCACCGACACGACTGTATGGCAATAATAAAATTGATGGGGAGCTCATTACATTCACAGATTGGGAGGCAACCTCAATCAACAAAACTATTGCCTTCTGCCTCCCTTATTTCAGGATTCACACCTGCCACAAATATTATACCAAGTCGCTCACCAACAGTTGACACAACTCCTACTATGACAACTCCAAGGTACCTTAATTTTCATGTAGCAAGGGTTACTCATGATATACCTATTGTACCAAAATCCATCATCTTTGCCAAATGTCAGCCTAGATGGGTTGCTGCTATGGATGAAAAAGGTTGCTGCCCTATATGCAAATCTGGACCTCATGGCACTGGCACATCACCCTGACATGAATGCCATTGGGTGTATATGGGTTTACAAAGCAAAATTGAAACAAGATGGCTCCTTGGAACGTATCAAAGCTCAGTTGGTGGCTAAGAGGTTTAGCCAAGTTGATGGTATCGATTTTTTAGAAACATTTCTCCTTGTACTGGAAGTTGTCAAAGGCAGGGATATCCAGCATTTGTCTTGTCCTCAACTCGCATCAACTGGTTCATCTCTCAGTTGGGACATGAGTTCTCCATCAAGGTCTTGTGTTTTCTTCATCACTTTCTAGGCGTTACCCAACATAGCCTGTTTTTATGTCAAACCAGTATGCTGAGGATATCTTAGAACTTGCTTCCATTCAGATGTGCAAACCCATTATTACTCCAATGCCTGAGAAAGGCAGACATTTCCCATCTACTGATGAGCCTTATCCTGATCCTTCTCGTTATCAAATCCTTGTGGGAGCACTTCAATACCCCAAGTTCACTGGACCTGATCTATCCCATGGTGTCAACTTAGCTTTCTAATTCATTCATGACCCTATAGTGGCTCACTACAAGATAGTTAAGTGCATACTGTGCTAATGTCTGTGGCATTACTTGGGATCACCATCCTAGCCTCAAGCACACTTGATCTGTATGGCTTCTATGATATGAATTGGTTTGGGTGCCCTACCACAAGGAGATAAAAAAAAAAAAAAAAAAACTCTCTGTACATTCTTAGGCAGCAACTGTATCTCATGGAGTGCCAAGAAGTACTCCATAGTAGCTTGATCAAGTGCAGAAGCCGAATACTGATCCATGGCCTCCACTATTGCAGAACTTCTTTGGCTATGATTCATTCTTTGCAACCTTGGTATCCCTCTTTCACATTCCCCAATCATACATTGTTATAATCTCAATGCCTTACAAATGATTATTAATCCTGTCTTCCATGGTCACACAAAGCATGTTGAATTAGATTATCACTTTGGTCGTGAAAGTGGCTCTTGGTGCCCTTGAAACATGATACGTCCTTTCCAAACTCCAAAGCAGACATATTCACAAAGCCTCTGTCCAAGGTTTTATTTTGTGAATTTACGTACCAAACTAGGCCTTATCCTTGATCCTTGACCCCGTTTGAGGGGGAGTGAAAACATAGAAGACATATCTGTTGCAAATCCCATATCTGCCGCAGATATCTATAACAAATACCACATGTGATGCAGATTCTCCTCAACTCTCGGCAATGCACAAATGAAACCCTCCATGACTCTTGCTCATGATTTTTGGTTTAACAGCTATTATCCTCAGTAATAGCTACCACAACATGTGCCTAAATTAGTACTTAGATTACTCCATAATTTACAATACTGCTCATGCACCTATTCACAATGCAGTCGTAGTGCATTGTAAATAACCCACTGTTTGGCTTGTAATCCATCTATAAATGCAATATACAAGGTTCTCTCTACCTTACCTTGAGATAAAGTTCCTCAATTTGTCTTTAGAAATTTCAAAAAATGATCAATATTATAAAAAGATTATTTTCATACAAACTAAAATCAGGGGAAAAAATAAAGATTTCTGAAGAGATAAAGAAAATCTTAATAAATAAAATGAGCCAAAGATTACAACTGAAATAATCCCCTCCCCCCCACCCCCCCCCAAAAAAAAGAAAAGAAAAGAGAGAGAAGGAAAGGGAAGTTACTAGTGGAACAACTTTTACAGACCTGAAGAAGATTGTTCATGATTATTGTCCCATCTCCAACATGTGCCTGAACAATATTTAAAAAAGCAGTACGGTTCAAACGCAGCAGCTGACACAATCGTTTGGTCCGAACTGTAAACAGTTGAGGCCTGTAACAGAGCATGCCTATCTCACCAACAATATCTCCTGTCTTAGCTTCACCAACAGTCTGTAATCATCCATTTCAAAGAGCATATTCAGCTCCTAGCACCCCAGTGAAGAGCAATAGTGAAAAGAATATATATAAAAAAAAAAAAGATTTCTATCATTATACTTACCTGCTCTAATCCATTCTTTTGCACAATTAATTCCTGAGAGAAAGAAAATTTAATGACAAAGTCAACTGAAGGATAGAGAAAGGAAAAACATTTTTTAAAAGGGTGGTCTGTTTTCCAAGAGGAATAAATTATCCAGTTACACTGAAAATATTGTGCACCAGAATCAAATTCATATAAGTTTAGCAATTCCACTATGCATGTAGAACAATAATTCATTAAAAAATTCTTACCACAGCACCAGTAACCAGTAAATAAAAGTCTGTGGGTGCTTCATTCTGCAAAATTACATCTTCCTTGGGAGGAAAATATTCAGCCTTCATCTCAGAGACCTTCAATAGGAAAGTTCAAAAAGATGGATGTAAAACAAGTGTGAAAATTATAAAAGCGACCTGTTGGCTGTAGGTGTTTGGATATGCATGCTTTAAAGTCTTGAAGCAAGATATTGTTTTCTTGTTAAATCTGAAAACATTAAGAGGAAAAAGAAAAAAAGAGCTCAGTTTTATCTTCTTAATGTTGTTTTAATTCACAACAGGCATTTTTTGCTTCATAAAGACACCATACAAAACTCATGTTTCTCAACCTTCAGCTCCAACAAACATAGAATTCCATGATCTTTTTCTTAATTTTATATGCAAAAATGAAGACCGTAAAAAAACTATTAACACTCGTTTTCCATCTAACAGAGGAAACACAGGGAAAGGCCTATTGATGCTCCATCCAAATACAACCAAGGATTATGAAATAAAGTTAAAGAGTATTACCAGTTGGAAAAGTAAGTCATGTGATACCCCACGGAACAAGTAGAGGTTGTCAACAAGTGGATAGAAGAGAAAGTGTGAGATACTAGATTGAATGGCTTTAGGAAGGGAATCAAGAATCTCTTGCTGATGCAGCCCTTCTGAATTAGTTCTGTACTTCAAACACAAATTATCAATCATCTGCTCTTGTAGGCGAATAGGTAGATGGTTCCTTTGTGCAAAACTCGAGGCTGCTTGAATAGTGTCTCTCTGGAATTGCATGTAATTTGTAAATAAGACCAAGAAAACAAACAAAATGAAAAATTCGAAGGTGCTCAAGTATGGATGGTCAAGTAATTGAAAAGTCCAAAAGAGTGACTTAATTTCATTATATGAGAAGCGCATAATGCTCTGGAAATTCAAAACAAACTTATACGCCCCTCCTACTGTCACAATCAAAGTTACAAGACAATGCAATAGAAACTAGAAAGTAGAAGCAGCAGACATAATTATATAAACAATTTGTCTATGGTATTTATTGGAATTTTTGAATGTCATCAAGTAGCTTTAATTTGTAAATCAAAGATGGGTACTATTCAGTTTCTAGATGAAGACAGAAGCTGACCAGATACACATTTAAGGTAATCAAGAGAATCGCTTGTCTAATTTAAGCACATCCCAGAAATCCAAATTTCTGACAAACACCATCCAGAAAGGAAGTCCAAGCTCCTAGGAAAAATGGCATGCAAATGAAGGGAATGCTGAAATAAGTATTAAGACAGCATTTACTCACAAATTTCCTTGTTCGACTGGTCCCATGGACAACCAAGTTTGTCATATTTCCAATTAAATATGATGTTAGACCAAGGTTAAAGAGCATGTAGAAGATGTCGAATACCATCTCCTTGGAATTTGTGGCATGCAAATCACCATAACCTGTGGTTGAAAGAGTGGTTATGGACCAGTACATTGAGGTCACATATCGAATCCATATACTCTGGTCATGAAAGTTATCCAGAGAAAGTGCAATCCATGTATGACTTGGGTTTGAATTACGCGCAGCAATAAGATAGAAGCAGCAGGCAGCAGCATGAACTGCAAAGAGAGTAACCTACAAGGCATCACAAGCATGATAAGATGCATCAGTATTGAAAAGTATCCACTCTTTAATGACAATTACAAAATGTTATTGACAGATACTCACAAATATAAGTTTTGAGCATCGAACCCAAAAGTAGTTAAAGTTCCTGTCTTTTTCCAATCTGAAATGACAAAAGAAAAGTAGAATTTCATGATAAATGACTATGAATACAAAATTTGGGGAAGACAAAGAAGGGAAACAAATTTATAATAATGACATGAGCTAATTGGTTTTTCTTTTTGGAAAAGAGGTGAAGACAAAATTGTTTCCGTTTATTTTATGATTTGCTGGCATTGCTTTGCACTGGCGATACATAATATGTAAGATAACAGGAAATGTATTACAAGAGCAACTTCAGACAAACTAAATGCATAAATACATAATTATGAAGGAAGTTGTGTCTGATCTTATTAGCCATCATGGAATTTGTTCTCAAAGGAAACGAACAATGCTGTATCCTCCTTACATTTAACAAAATGAGATGAAAAAAATTATACTAATTTTTTAAGAAGTTAGTGCATTAGAAACATTATTACAATATATATATATATATATATATATATATATTCATATTGAAATTGATTGCAAATGAAAACAGCTAAAACAGATTGAATAATAAATATGAGCTTATTTACCTGGAAAACATTTTGCTGACTCTACGGAGACGCCATAGGCGGAGCAAATTGAAGTAACCATATGCCTGAAGAGAAGAGGGCAATATACTCCGAGCAAGTTCATAAGGAATTGTAGAGATGACATCAAACAGCAACCATGTCCTTGTGTACCTCCATGCAATCTGCTTTGGGTTGTCGACGAGAAGATAAGATGTTTTGTCAAGGTATGCAACAAAGAAGGTCAATACAATGTCAATGGCGAAAAACCCATTCACAACATTATCGGTTATAGCCAGAGATCCCTTTATTTTTTGCTCAAGGAATCCAAATTCAAATGGAGATACCCAAGCCGTGTAGAACACTAGCAACACCAGATATGTCTCCCAAAGCCTGCAATATTTAAATCATCAAACAAACAAACAAACATGACGTGAAATATAACTTATATTCAATAAAAACACACATATGATATGGGGCGGGCATTGGTACGATGGCAGGTGCCTTCCACCCAAAGCAACAGGTCATAAATAAGACTGTTTACCAATCACCTCTCTCTCAGAGCCCGCAAAAGCGGAATCTTATATGATATGATAATTCTAATAAAAGAGAGGAGAATGAACCTGTAGTGGGGATCAAAAGGGGAGATGATGAAGCGGCGGAGTTTGACACGACGGGTGGTGCGGGCGATGTTGCCAAGAGGAGGAAGAATGCCGGCATTGAGGCTGTAATGGCTGATATCAACCTCTCTGGGAGTGGGAACTGGCTGATCCTCTGCCTCTGCTCTGCTATCTCTTCCTTGTTCCATCACGCAAATTGATGGTCCTAACGCCCCGTCAAACTTCTTCCTATGTATCAGCGTCCACATTTTCATCAATGTTCATGTATTGAATCCTCTTTTTGATTCTTAATTCTCTCTCTCTCTCTCTCTCTCTCCAAACATCACATTGCCATTTGTTGTGTTGCAACAATAAACATCAAATCTATTTTAACCGTTTTTCTCTCTCTCTCTCTCTCTCTCCCTCCAGATTCCTTTTTTCGTACTTAACACTGTTTTACACTCGTACCTTATGTTTAGGAGTTCAACATATTAATGGAATGTGGAAGGCAACGAGAACTTCTAGTACCGCGTAAAATTCTACAACTTTTGCCAAAATTATTTGACGTGGCAGATTATAATTAGTTGCAAATAATTTTCATATAAATCTATTATTTTTTCTCTTTCTCCTCTAATAGTTATGGTATTTTATGCGGCCTTAAAATTTTTGAAAAAAGGGAATGAGTTAGGCTTTTTTTTTTTTTTTTTTTTAAATGTCTTTTTAAAAAAATAAAAGATTAGAAGATAAAGGCCTTTTTTTTTTTTTAATATAAGATAAAAGGTCTGGTTTCTGATTTGTGGTTTAAGAAATCATACTCATTTATTTCAGTTTTTTAATTGAGAAGATCATTTATTTTCACTTGAGATAAAGGAGCCAATTCAAGTGGAAAGATAAAAGGCATGTTTTGTGTTTTAACTTTTATAAGAAATCGTCCTTTTTACTGTATTAATTAGATTTTTTTTAGAATTATTTTTTTAGAAACTTTTATTAATTAGATAGATTAGACATATAAATATAACCGTGCATAAAGTCGACTGATAAAAGTATGTTTTGTGTTTAGAAATCATCTTTTTTTTTTTTTTTTTTCACTTGAAATAAATAAAATTTATTTAATAGATCTAATCGTGTATAAAATGTTACACTTACACCTTTTAAAATTTTAAGTAACTAGTCGCTAACCCATGCGATACACGGGAAAAGTATTGAGTACAATATATAATTTAATCTTGGTTTATTTTACTACAACACTGAAATTGAACTTGTAAAATATAACCATATAACTAAAACATTAGTCAACAGCGGTATGTTTCAGACATTTATTAAACTATATATATTATTAGGGGTAGCAATTCCTGTTCGCGTGTCGGATTTGTGTCATGTCAACTCATAAGTATCCGACTGTATGAGTCAACACTAACCCGACATGTTTATTAAACGAGTCAAGATTCCTCAATCCTAACACGACTCATTTATTAAACGGGTCAGTCGTATCGTCCAGTTTATCAGATTTTATCAAAATTATGAAAAAATAAATCCAAACCCAAGTTTTGAAGGCAAAAGAAGAGGACATGTGGCGTATGAAGAGACTAAGGAAAGAAGTAGTGGATGGTGGGAGTGTGTTATTGTATCTGGCTAGAAGTCGAACATACAACCATGTTGATTACCACATAACAATACATTGCAGAACAATACGAATTGCAAAACACAAACATAGAAAACTCATCAAATATTAAAACGTGAAAACATACTAAATAAAGAATAAATGCAACGACAATATAAAAGACTATAAATAAATTTATAGAGTTTATCTAAAAAACCAAATAGTCATCATCAGAACAACCAATCATCCTTAAAAAAACAACAATTCCATTCAAACTATAAAAAGAAACTACCTTTAGAAATTGCAGTAGATGAAGAAGAAGAAACAGCGAGAGCCATTTGGATTTTGAGACATTTTCTCAAACAAACTTTGTTTAAGGATTTGGGTTTGTGGGTTTTAGATTTTTTTTGTTTCGATTTAAGTTCTAAAAATTTCAGTGTGTGGTGGCGAATAATGAATTCGGATTAAATAAGGAACCAAGGGGGGAAAGGCGTGTTTCAATTTGTTTATGTGATCTAAATTACTCTTGCAGAAGCCGTGTAATTATGGGTGTGAAAAATTGTAAACGTGAGTCCTAAACGTGAGACTCACGTTTAGGAAGAGGAGTCCTAAACGTAAGTCTCTCTTGACTCCGATTATGTAGTTAAAAATTTTAAATAATTAAATAATAATAATAATAATAATGATGTTAAAAAAATAATAATGATGTGGCAAGCTTTAGAGAGGTCAACAAAAAGTCAAAGGTCTTTGTCATCGTCTCTATTTCTTCTGAACCTTCATGCTTCCTACCATGGCTTCAATTTGCTTTGTGTGTTTTCTTTGTGAAATGAGTATGAAGGGTTTCAACCTTGGCAAGTGCTTATATTTGTTGAAATTTTTGTTATAGAATTTTAGTTGAAGTAAATTTTTCAAGCTCTTGAAACATATATCTAATAGAGTTTTACTTAAATTAAACTATTGTAACACTTGATAAAATAATTACACTTTGAAGAGAAATAATAAATATATAAGATATAAAACCTATAATAAAAAGAATCTAAAATAAAAAGAAAAAGAAAATAGTAGTGACGTGGAAAATTGTGGGAGTTTCAAAAGTTTCGATTATATATATATAAATATATATATATATATAGATGTGACATGACAATAAATATATGGGTAAATTGCAAATTACACCCCTAAAATTTGGGGAATTTAGATTTTACACCCTAAAGTTTCAGAATTTAGATTTTACCCCCTGAAGTTTGTGGGTGTTTGGATTTTATACCCTAACGTTTCAGAATTTAGATTTTATCCTCTAAATCTTAGGAGTGTTTGGATTTTACTCCCTAAAGCTTGAGAGCGTTTGGATTTTACACCCTAAAGTTTCAAAATTTGTAGGTGTAAAATCCAAATACTACCAAACTTTAAGGAGTAAAATCCAAATTCAAAAACGTCAGGGTGAAAAATCCAAACACCCCAAACTTTAGGGGGTAAAATCCAAATTTTAAAATTTTAAGGCATAAAATCCAAACATCCCCAAACTTTAGGGGTGTAATTTGCAATAAATATATTATTAAATTTGTAATATATATCAGAAAAATTAAATGAATCAATTTCAATGGAGAGATCTCGAAATATTTTCTCCCAATTTTAAAAGAATGGATACAAATGAATGGGATGGATTTAGATTCCTAGATGGATTAGCCCAACTTCATTCTGTTTCTCAACAAACAAACAAAAACAAAACAAAAAAAAAGGAGGGAATTGTTTGTTTCTATCTTTTCACTTCGGTAAGTAACTCTCCTTTGGCCTCTACAGTTTGCCTTGCGAGTTTGGAGATTTTCGTATTTGGTTGTTTGAAATTTGAAGTATTAGATTAGGCTAATTAGCTCCTTATTTTAAGGCAAACAATTAACGGGACAAATAAACTATAAATTGATATATTTTACAATTAAAAGGAAGAAAAAAAATAGTTAATTAAAAGAAAATTTTCATTATAACAGATAAAAAAAGGGCTATATACATGATGATACAAATATCCATTAGCACCTTCTCCAAAAAAAAAAAAAAAAAAAAAAACCATTAGCATGCATAGTTTTTACTACATAACCAAAATATACATCATATCATATATTTATCTCATATATTATCGTATATTATATACTATATAATAAAAGTTATATAATAAAAGTTGAGTTCTAAAAGCGGTATTGTTGCCATATGTATGTTCTAGCTAATTATCACATGAAATGCAACTTTTACTATTAGTAGTAACTAGTAATAGTAAAAGTTGTTATCAGGAAAAAAAACAAAACAAAAACTAGTTTAAAACCTCCAGCACAGCAAACACACACACATCATTTACTTATAGAAGTTGCTACCTAATAAGTAACGAACTATTCATAATGTTATGTAAATTGTTAATAAATTTGAATTATTTTTAGCTAGAAAAACAAATGACATTAGAAAGGAAAAAAAAATTCAAACTCTCTTTTCTTCTAATTTTAGATATAGAATTAGATATATAATTGAGTTTTTATTGTTTATTTATATTGGACTTCTAGTATTTTGCATTCATTTAACTCACTTGACATAAATTTTTCAAAAATTAGATGAGACGCATAACACAAAATTACAACTCAGTTTTAGAATCTAATTGAATTTTCTCTCAACTTTGGCTTTAAATATATATATATATATATACATATATATATATATATATGATAGGCTTGTGCATTGCACACTTAATTTTTTTTTAAATGTTTTTTTATATTAATATTAGGATAAAGTTTAGCTACAAAATTGGTTGTAGCCTAAGGCTACAATCTTACTCAATATCTTCTTATTGGAGGTGAATTTTGACAAATTCATCATTAGATTACATTTTCTTCTTATATCAATAGCTATGTCATCAATAAATTAACTACATTGCAAGTTTTTTGCAGTTTAAAGTTATGAATAAAACATAATATTATAGATCTTATAGTAAATAATATCTGATTAGCACAAAATTTGACACATGTATTAAGAGCATATAGAACATGCAATCCAACAGTTAGATTTTCAAAATATGTAGTAATATTAATGATATTGAGTAAGGTTGTAACCTTGCTACAACCAATTTTGTAACTAAACTTTGTTCTTAATATTATTATTATTATTATGAAGCTTGAAAACTCATAACTCATAAGTATTGATATTTTAAATATTGGATAAAAGTAATAATTTAACGAAAACATAATCATAATCAAGGAAAAAAAATTATTTTTGCTTCCAATTGTTGCTAATCAATAAATATTATTAGTGAAACAATGAATAAAATTTTATTTATATTATTTGAGTGAATAGTATTACATAAAAAGGTCCATGAAAATATTTCAATATATTAACATTATTTATGTAACACTCAAGATTTTTATATAAAATATGAGACTATACTTTTGCTTTATTAAAAAAATCTTATAACTATAATATATATTATTTTTTAAAAATATTACGATATATAAAATTTTAGTATTACAATATTTATATCATTCTTAATGTGAAGGAAAAAAAAGACAAAATAGTAAAATTTCTTTGATAATAAAATACAAATTATGGAAAATGAAACATTAAAAAAATTACTTTAAAATGTATATCTTTAAATTTTTTTTATCATCGTGTATGTTAGTAGCAAGTTTCAAAAATAATATTTAAAACAATATATAACTATTTTTTAGGAGAATGCACTTGCATAAAATGGAAATAAAACTTCTTATTCGAAACATGAAAGGAAATGGTTGTAGATAATTTAAGGATGAACAAAAAAATTATAACCCAAATATTGGATACAAAAACGTTGATAGAACTATTAGATACTTTCATATGTATAGTAAATTCTACAATCATGTAAATACTGATAAATAAAAGTTCACAACATTTTCAAATTAATATATATATATATAAATATATATATATATTTAATTGTTTAGCAATGATGAGCCCATATATGAAGTGGTAGATATTTTAGGAATGTTATGAAATTGTTGTGAGCTTTTGTTATGTCACAAGCATTGCTCACTTTTATTTTATTTTATGTAACACTCAAGATTTTATATAAAATATGAGACTATACTTTTAACTTTATTAAAAATCTTATAACTATAATATATATTATTTTTAAAAATATTACGATATATAAAATTTTAATGACAATATTTATATCATTCTTAATGTGAAGGAAAAAAAAAAAAAAGACAAAAATAGTAAAATTTCTTTGATAATAAATACAAATTATGGAAAATGAAACATTAAAAATTACTTTAAAATGTATATCGTTAAATTACATCTTCGTGTATGTTAGTAGCAAGTTTCAAAAATAATATTTAAAACAATATATAACTATTTTTTAGGAGAATGCACTTGCATAAAATGGAAATAAAACTTCTTATTCGAAACATGAAAGGAAATGGTTGTAGATAATTTAGGGATGAACAAAATTATAACCCAAATATTGGATACAAAAACGTTGATAGAACTATTAGATACTTTCATATGTACAATAAATTCTACAATCATGTAAATATTGATAAATAAAAGTTCACAACATTTTCAAATTAATATATATATATATATATTTTTTAATTTGACCTTGTGGTGGGCCCATATATAAAGTGGTAGACTATTTTAGGAATGTTATGAAATTGTTGTGAACTTTTGTTATGTCCCAAGCTTTATTGCTCACTTTAGTACCTTAAATTGATATATACTTATATTAAAATATTTAAAATAAACACTTAGTAATACATAAAAAATATAAATAAAAATATATTTGATAATTAATTAATATATGTATCCCGCTATTTCATAACCTAGTTTTTCAAGAATTGTTGTATTGTATTTTGTATCGTACCATATATTTGTACCAATGCTTTTTAGTCTGAAACCATGAAACACTTTCCTCTCTCTAATTACCAATACCAATAATAAAACTTACAGTAATAAAGACTCTTAAAAAATCCACCGTTTCAAGAAATTTGAATCAACTAAGAAATTGTATGCCATGGGCGCGGGAATCTACTTTCCTTTACCAATATATAAAGGAACGACAACCCACCAAAAATAAAAAAGAGTTTCAATCACCATAGCAAGAAACTAACAAGCTTCAATCTCCTCAAAAAGCAACCCACAAATCAGCATATCCCATCCTCCATCGAAAGCTAAAGAATCAAATTGACAACATGTTAATTTATATGTTATTCCTCAGTGTGTCTTACTAACATCGACTCAAATAAATTAGTCATATTAAAAAGAAAAAATAATAGATGTTAAAATATATATATATATATATATAATAATACATCAACTAAATTGATGGTTAATAAGATAAATATTATTAAGAGATGTAAAAATATAAAAAAGGCTTATTTAAGGCCGCCTTAAGTCTCAAATTGTATTAGGCAAGCCTGACCATCGCTAATCACCGTTTCAAGAAATTTGAATCAACTAAGAAATTGTATGCCATGGGCGCGGGAATCTACTTTCCTTTACCAATATATAAAGGTACAACAACCCACCAAAAATAAAAAAGAGTTTCAATCTGTAGCAGAAACTAACAAGCACAATCTCCTCAAAAAGCAACCCACAAATCAGCATATCCCATCCTCCATCGAAAGCTAAAGAATCAAATTGACAACATGTTAATTTATATGTTATAAAATTTATTGTCTTACTAACATCGCTCAAATAAATTAGTCATATTAAAAAGTAAAAATAATAGATGTTAAAAATATATATATATAATAATAATACATCAACTAAATTGATGGTTAATAAAATAAATATTATTAAGAGGTGTAAAAATATAAAAAGGCTTATTTAAAGATTTTGCCTTAGGTCTCAAATTGTATTGAGCCAACCCTGACCATCGCTAATCCACCGTTTCAAGAAATTTGAATCAACTAAGAAATTGTATGCCAGGGGCGCGGGAATCCTCCTTTACCAATATATAAAGGTACGACAACCCACCAAAAATAAAAAAGAGTTTCAATCACCATACCAAGAAACTAACAAGCTTCAATCTCCTCAAAAAGCAACCCACCAATCAGCATATCCCATCCTCCATCGAAAGCTAAAGAATCAAATTGACAACATGTTAATTTATATGTTATAAAATTTATTGTCTTACTAACATCACTCAAATAAATTAGTCATATTAAAAAGTAAAAATAATAGATGTTAAAAAAAAAATGTATAATAATACATCAACTAAATTGATGGTTAATAAAATAAATATTATTAAGAGATGTAAAAATATAAAAAGGCTTATTTAAAGATTTCGCCTTAAGTCTCAAATTGTATTGAGCCAACCTTGACCATCGCTAACGGTTAGCCAACCATACATGAGTCAAATTTAACTTACCCATTATCCATCATATAAAACTTTGCCTTAAACATGTTTGGATGGTCCATACGTTGAATTTTTTTACTTGTTTTATAAGCCTTCATGAACTGCTTCACAAACACCACAATTACAATCATACATGTACAAATCAATCATGAGTTCTCACTTCTCACTATTACCCCTTATATTATTCTAATTCAAACCCATGAACCTCTTATTTGAATGTTCCATATATGGGTCATGGACTGGGAATAATCCGACCCAATTACTAACAGTTCCTTCCATTTATTTATTTCTTTTAGGGAATCAAATTTTTTTTAAAGTAAATAGATTGATTTGAGACCAATGCTTGGCAAAACTATAACTATTAGATCTCATAGTTATAGTTTGCCAATTAAGCATTGTTCTCAAATCAATCTAATTCAAATCAGGTCTACTTTTGGTGATCTCGCCTTTAATTAATATCTGCCCTATTTTGACTTTCATTTGCAAAATTATACAGTGAAAAGATTATCTTGTCCTCTTAACAAAAGTGAGGATCCAAACATACCTTGTGATTATACGAAGCAAGGGATTTTGAACATGAAAAGCAGCACAAAATTTGATTATTGACCAGTGTTATGCTCATCTTTCTTCTTGTTTTAAGCATTTCAAAAAGTACTCAAGATTGATTTTTTTTCTTTTTTCTTTAGTGAAACCGTATCAATTTAAACGTTTTTCCTTTGAATCAGGTCTCTTTTTAAAGTAGATATAGATCTCCAAATCTTTCATGGCCATGGCCCCATGCACCCGAAAAGAAATGCATTTCTTAGCAGTTTCAGTAAAATTAAGAGGTGCACATGCACCTTGCACATCAATGCAAATTATAATTATGCCTCATTTTCATGATTTAAACATATATAAAGATGTGTTTTTTTTTTTTTCTTCACATTTAGCCACTAGAAATGTGTAACATGGCAATGTGATGAACCCCACCCAAAAGTTAGTGTTGTCGATCACCTTGTGGTTAAGGTTTAAAGGAAAGTAATTATTACCATTAGGAGATTAAAATCTCATAATTGAGCAGAAAATGAGGTTGCTAGATTTTTATTTGCTATACGAACAACAATCAGAACCACCACTCTGCCGACAATCTCTTTGTCGTGATTTTTGCTGTCGGCTCTATGATGAGGAAGTTGGAAACTTGTAAGTGGAAGCCTTGTCTGTTATCTTTAGGACTTAGAAATGTCACGTATCATGTATATATTACTTTTTGTTTTGAAACGGGCGCCTCTTTCCCTCTCTCGTCACATATTGCAGATTTTTGCACCCTTTGTTTCCTCTCCTAGGGCCCAAAAGTTTGGATTTCAATTTAGGGATGGTAAAATTTAAAAATAAGATAAAAAAATAATCTAAAATAATATTAACTAATCGACAATAACAAAGATAAATAAACAATAATATAATAATGTACTTGTCAATCATATAATTTGATTACTCAAAATAAATTGAGAAAATTAATTAAAATAAAAGTGTTAAAAGTATAGTAATATATCTATATATAAAATAAAAAAATAAAAAGTATATTGCTTTACTTCCTTGATTGCTTTTTAAAAATATGTAGAATTCCAATTTTTTTCTCTAGTCATGTTATTATTTAATATTTGAGTTCAAAAACCCAGAGTTTAAATCTATAAAAAGTCAAGTGATTGAAAAAAAAAAAATTAATGAATGGATGGAGGTAATAAGAATCTAGTGTTGCATGTTTTTTTTTTTTTTTTTTAGTTTAAAATATGGAATCCGTTATTTTGAATTATAGTACAGTAAAAATGATTGAACTTAAAAACTGTAATGATATAAGAAAATTTAATTTCAATGTTTTTTATTTCGAAACTTATTCATTAGAGTGGGCAGAGTATATGTATCAAGTCCCCAAGCCTGACACTCATGGTTTTCTCTCCACATGGCTGGTTATGTGGCAAAACAAAACTTTAGCTATTACACTACACAATTCACTATATTAAGCAACTTCCTCGCAGTTTCCTCAGTTCATGTTCTCATGGCTGAATCTTCTATTTATCTATTTATTTTTTTCATATTGAAATCTTGGTTAGAGAGGACTAGCTAATCAAGCAAGAGGGGGCAAACTTATCTTGAATTCCTATATTAAAGGAGTTTTTGGGTAACATGAGGAGAAATTATTAGATCCACTAGAGGACTGCTTAGGTGGTCCACCAGGAAAATAATTTCTCGAAGGTGAGAGAATCAATTGCCACCTCTTGTTCGTTGGCTCCACCAATGCATGCATGTGTCCAAATTTTTTTCTTTTTCTCTTTTTGTTTGGAGCCTTGAACTATTTGTGAACTAGGGAAGCATTGCTATTTTGATCCGTACACGATTTTTGGGGAGGGAAAAAGAAAATAGAATTTTGGTTGCTTGAGGGATCAATCATTGGTGCCTCCGATATGATGAAATAGACCACTTTGAAGGAGTCCTACCTCCAATAACACAAATGTGTTCTAATTTTTTGGACTAAAAATGTGGATAACTTTATTTGAATCAAGTTATATATCCACATTTCACATAATACAACCTCCTCCTAAGTCCTAACATTCAAGAGCTACAAAAATAGTAACTAAGAGCATTCACATCAAGAATGTTAAAAAATATAGCTTTTAGCAACTCAAAAACACTACTTTATTTATTTTAACACCCTATTTTATAATACACCCAACATCAAAAAGTTTTATTTATTTTTACTATTTCATTAAAATATTCTTTTTTATTCTCACCACCCACTCAATGTCACCACTAGCTTGCACCACCCGCACCACCAGAAACCCACAACCAATGCCCTTAATACACCAGCATAACCAACCTCAACCCATGGCACAACCAACTACCGAACCCACCATCGTTACCCAGCAGCCCAAGCAAAAAAAACCCACCATTGTTACCCAGTAACCCAGCGAGACAAAACCGCCACCGAGACACCACCAAGACCCATCGAGCAACCCAACAACCCATCACCGCTGAGAAACACCATTGAGGCAAAAACAACCGAGACAAAATGGGCACCGCTGAGATGAGAAAGAACCGGCACCACTGAGAAAAAACAACCAAGACCCAGTAGCCACCGAGACCCACCAAATCAAACCCACGAAACCCACCAAATTAGACCCACAAATTGCCAAACCACAACTGCCGAACACCAAGAACAAACAAAGGCACGAGAGAGAGAGAGAGAGAGAAGAGAGAAGAGAGAAGTGAGGCATGGATCAGAGAGAGAAAGAAAGAAATTAATTAAAAAAATAGCAACTTGCTACGTTAGTAGTAGCAACTTACTATAGCAAGTTACTAAAAACTTTTAGGTTTAGCAACATTGATGTAGAGGGATTTTTTGGTGGTTTGGTGCTAAAATAACTTTTTATCATTTTTCACACCTTTAATGTGAATGCTCTATCAACCTTTAAAAAGTAGTAACAAAACTGGCATCTGAGCACGCGTGGCTATATATTTTTTTTGTAAAAGTTAATAGTTTTCATTTATCATAAAAATCTCTCTCCTTTTTTTTGTTTCTCTCTCACTTTTTTCTTTTTTGCCCATGTTCAACTCTATTGAAAAGAAATCCAAGTTGATATAATCTCAAAAAAAAAAAAAAAAAAAAAAAAAAAAAAAAAAAAAGAAGCAAAATTAGAAAGAGTAAGGAGAGGTGGTGCCTAATTTTATGGGATATGGAGAAATGTGGTGGAAATTTTTTTTTTTTTCAAAATTTATCTAAAAATTAGGAGTTTTAATTAGAGTTCACGGCTTACATGGCTTAAAAACCCCTTAAATCTATTTATACTATACACAAGAGGATTCCCCTCTTTCAACTGGACTTTTATGTAGTTCAAAAATACCCTCGTTAATGAAGAATAACTTCATTTAGAAATAGGGTCATAAATGTCAAATAAAAAATTTCATTTTAAATTCAAAAAGAGAACTCTTAAAATTTAGGATTTTTTTTCCTTCACGTTCAAAAAAAAAAATTACAATTACTGATTATCTCTAAAGTTTATCATTTTTATTTGTTTGAAAAATAAAAAATATATATATATTTCTAAATTATAATAAATGCAAATTATTAACATTTATCCAAAATAAAAATAAAAGAGCCTCTGAGCACATGCTCAGAGGCTAGTACTAAATATAAGATGATTTCTCTCTTTCAACTCGACTTTTATATAGTTCAAAAGTACCCTTATTAATGAATGGTAACTTCATTTAAAAATAAAGTCATAAATGTCAAATAACAAATTTCATTTTAAATTTAAAAATAGAATTCCAAAATTTTAATATTTTTTCCCTTCACGTTTAAAAATGAAATTACAGTTACAGTTTATCTCTAAGGTTTATCATTTTTATTTGTTTGAAAAAATATATATTTCTAAATTATAATAGATGTAAATTATTAACTTTTACCAAAAAAAATAAAAAAGTCTCTAAGCACATGGACTTCCATAGATGTAAATTATTAACGTTAAAATAACGAACTTCCATAGCACATGGACTCAACACGATTAAAGGGAAATATTATCCTACTTCGACACGATCTGTTATAGACCCACAATCACATTGTGTAAAATCAACCTACAATCCAGGTCCTTTGATCTTTTATCTCATGTTGAAATAATTATCTTATGAAACGGGTTTATATATATAGTAACAAACTTTAAGAGAAAATGTGGAAAAACTAATTCTGTATTAAGCTAATTGAATAAGATTACATTACAAGAGCTTTGTTCTTTCTCTGTTCTTTATATACTAAATGATAGAATTGCAAACTATTGGCCGGTCTACAGTTTGCAAAGGATCTGGTATTACAGGAATTTATTTTAGAGGGTGACTCCCTTTTTGCTTATCGTGCTCTTGCTGGATTATCTCCTCCATCAGCTGTGGTGGCTCTTCTTATGTATGGGATTCTTGACTCCTGTCATGAGGTTCGCAATGTAAGGTTTTCTCGTATGCAACGTAAAGGGAATAAACTTATTCATCTTTTAATTGAACATGCTCTTGGCATTATTGATTTTTTAGTTTGGATGGAAGAGAATCTTTGTTTCTTGGAACAAGTTCTTCATCATGATATAATGTCTTTTATTAATTAATGAAAGTATAAATATATATATATATATATATATCTATATATATTACAAACTATTAGCTCACTAGTTACAACTCCCAAATTATGAGACTAACCCATAAGACTAGTAGCTTAAGCTGTATAAACGGGTGTCGTATAGTTGATTATTCTCAATATATAGCATCTCTCTCATAATATTATATGGATCCCACCAAATGTATAAGAGGGTTGTTGCATAAGTCTGTCTCAGAATTCTCCTCATCTAGTTGTGGCTAATCACGATCATGATTTGAATCTACTACTTTTTTAAAGGGTTTTCTCACTCTATTTTACCTTAATTATTTTCTCATTCTTTTTTAATTTTTAGTTTTTAAATGAATGAGTAACTTTTAAACTAAAACTGCAAATTGTATCCTCTAACTCTAAGTTTAAGTGTGGGGTGGTTTTAATTTTAATTCCTAACATTTGATGCCATTTTGAATTTCATCCTTCGGTCTATTTAAGATATTAATGCCCTCATTCATGCAAGTCCCCTGCTTGCTCCACTGTTAGGAGTACAAACATCTCTATATATTTATGTATAGCTTCTAGCTGCCACGTACGCCATTATTTTATTTATTGACTCAACATTCACCATTCACTCTCTCTCTCTCCTCCCTTAGATCATTCTATGCATTTCTGAATAGATCAAGCCAAAATGACATAGAAAAAAAAAATACAAAAAGAGACAATATAATGACCCCAAAAAATATTCTCTTCCGTCAACATCTTTTTTTAGAAAACAAAGGCAAATTGAGAAAATTTTCAAAATGCAAACGCAATAATAGTTACAATTACAAACTCTACCAGCTATCGCATAATACAAAACCAAATTCCTAGTAAAACAACGAAAAAAACCCAACAAATCAATCCCTAGGAGGCCAATTTATTTTCATAGCAACCAAACAACAACTCTACCAAAAGGAAACAAACAATGTCAGAAATTTGGTTTGGTCTCTCTTTTTTGTGCTGAAAAGATAGTTTTGGACAAAGAGGAAGGAAGCAACCATGTTTTCAATCTTAAAAATCATGTTTTTTGAGATCCGCAGTGGAGCTGCTGATGTTATCGTATATTTGGCCCATATAGTTACCCTATCATGGGCCTTGAATTGATACGTTAAATATTGTCTCCCAAGTTGGAGACAACAATACAATTGGGTTGAACTTGAACCTCTCTTCACTTATAGGCCCAATTGTGAGAGAGGCCCAATAAGGTTGATAACAGAATAGCAAATAGATTGCCCCTGCTAGCCCGCCTCTAGAGCAGGATCCTTCCAGAAAAACAAAATCAGATATATAGAGAGAGAAGAAGCTGAAGCGAAGCTATAACATTAGTATAGACCAGTTCAATTTTAGAGAGAGAGAGAGAGCAATAAAAATGGCGTCGTTAATGAAGGCAATTGTGGACCCAAAGAAGAACTGGCTGGCAGCTTTGCACATGAAATCCGTCTCCAACCGCCTCAGAAAATACGGTAAAGCTCTCCTCTCCCGAACCCATAAATCAAATTAAATTAATTTGTGTCTCTCTCTATCTCTCTCTTTTAAATAAATAATCTCTCTTATTATTATTATTATTATTATTATTAATAAAGGGCTTCGATACGACGATCTGTACGACCCATACTACGATTTGGATATTAAGGAAGCTCTGAATCGGTTGCCCAGAGAGATAGTTGATGCTCGGAACCAGCGTCTTAAGCGAGCCATGGACCTCTCTATGAAGCACCAGTATCTTCCCGAACATCTTCAGGTGAACCATTCATTAATAAACCTGCTTCGCTCTTATTCGACACGACACCGTATTATCTATTGCTGTTACTTCCTTAAATATATAATAATTATATTAATATGAAACCAAACAAATTTTTTTTTTTTTTTTTTTTTTTTATTTGCAGGCAGTACAAACACCATTCAGGAGCTACCTTCAAGAAATGCTGGCCCTTGTAAGTACTTTGCTTTTAGTTTAAATAAATAAATAAATAAAAATAAAAATTATTATTATTATTATGAAATTTACATGATCAATAACTAACACTTACATTTTGTATCTTCAATCTTGTAACTGTTTAATGCAAGTATTCTGTTCTTTTTATGTTGCTTTGCTTTTGTTGTTTGTTGCATGTGTTTAATGAAGCTAGGATTTTCATAACATTTATGTTTTATAGATCTAGATTGTGCTTCTTTGTTTATATGGAAAATAGAATAAGGTGTTGGATTAAATAGACCCTGTTAATCAGAGGGGCATGAATCAATATGATCATTGTGATTGCATGCTCCAACTAATTAAGTGGTGGATATGATACAGAGTGTTTTCGTCATTACCATCTTGTCGACTTTTGTAAAAATGTAATTTGCTAACTTAGAAATAGTGCTCTTTTTTCCTTGAATAATTTCATATGAGTTTGCATTTTTTTTTTCCACTTTTTTGTAAATGTATGAGTAAGGTATCTCCTTTGCTGTGATTGTTTCATTCTCAAGAGACCCATTATTTGTGGCTCTGTCTCTTCGCTAAAAGATAGTTCCTTAATTAGGTACTTCTTATGAGCTATCCTTAAAATTGTATGTTAGATACCATGTGACTTATGCACACACACTCCATCTGATTGTATTGAAGTCTTGACTTGGGCTCCATGTCTAAACTTAAAGTCTGAAATTATTTCAATGACATGATCCGTTCAAAGTTTGTAGTCAAAACTATTTTCAATTGCATGCTCCATTTGTCATGACTCATTTCACATTCCCTCTTACAATTTTGAGGTGTCTATAATGAGCCATCCACGTGATCAAGTATTAAAGTCTTTGAATGCCAATTTTTGAACAAAGGATTGAGATGATGGTGTGCTGTATGTTTACATGTTCATACTTGTAGATGTTGATAAAGAGGAGAGCATGTACCAACACCATGATACTGCAGTAACTGCACTTACAGTTGCCATTAGACACACTTGGAAACCAACTTGTTGGCACACACACACACTGGGGAAATGTTAAATCTTTAATGTCTGGGGGAAGGGAGAAGCAGGGCTCGAAGAATGAGCAAATCTGTGCAAGCACATGCTCTAAGGGCTCTCACCTTCTCTAGTCATTATTAGGCATGCACTGAGAATATTTTGGAATGGGCACTGTCTTCTTACCATTTGAGCTGAAAATCTAAGATCAAGCTGTCAAAATGCCTAGGCTTGGCTTTGTGATTGTCCTGTTGGCTTCCTAGGTGTTTCAGAATTCCTTGCTTCACATGGGTTGTTGTTTTCGTATATTTGTAAATAAGGTCCAAATTTGTGATTAAATGTTTTGCAGGTGAAGAGGGAGAGGGAAGAGCGTGAGGCTTTGGGAGCTTTGCCTCTCTATCAGCGTACCATTCCCTGAGCAAATCCCTGAATGAGATTGTCACTATATGTGGTAAAATGTTTTCATAGTAGAATGGGAGATGGATTATTCTCCGTTTCAGAAATTTGATTTTCTAGTTTGTGTTTTGGTATATGAATGAATTCTCATGTACTGGCAGACCCTTTTTTCCCCCCTAATAATTAAGTAAAACTCTACTTTATAGTTATTTTGTATGACTGAATGCAATAAACTTGTTTGGACTTTAAACTGGATCTTCCAATTTATTGTAGGATGCTGATCCTGGGGTTTCCACTCTAGGTGTTTACTGTCTATGAATATGTTTATTTTGTCAGCCAAAGAAACAGAATCATTGTGAGTGAAAATTTTCCTTTTGATGCTTCTCCTTGTCGATGATTTATACGTTTCTTCTTGTCCGGTAGTTTGATGATCTTTTTTGGGGCCTAGGGTGGGTTGGGTGGGTGTTTCCACTTGGTCTTTTTGTTCTTTTCCAACTATGGGTTGCATGTTAGTGGTAGAAGAAAGTCACAGGCCTTGTAGCGAAGTCCTTGAAATGTAATCAAGTGGAAACACCCATGAGGCAAGATCAAAAGAGAAATAGATAAGAGTTTAGGTGTGACCACTGAGCTCTTATTCCTTCTTCTACCATGGCTATTGAAACCTATTGAAGAAAGTGTCTTAAAGGTATTTGGGGTTTCTTTCAACAAGTTGTTTGGAAGATTTCATTGGGGTGAAGTTGGATTTGCAAAGCTCCTAAAGAGGTAGCCTTATATTTCTCCAAGCCTCTGTAAGCTCAAGTTATTTGATAAAACACGAGTAGAAGACCATTGTAACTTGTTTTTTTTTATAGTGAACTATTCAGAGCTCAACTCATGGATGTAGGCTTAGTGTTAATCGAATTAAATCTTGTGTATTGTGGATGCCTTCAATGTATTTGATAATTTCTCTAAGATTCCATATTGAATATCTTGCTAGCTTAGCCTTGGTATTTGTTGTGGCTAACCTTTGTGTTGTTAAATTTTTACACTTGGTTGACAATATTGGACAAGACTTTGGTCTCACGAAGAAGTTGGTGGTTTTTTCCAACAGAATTAACGTCTCTACTGTTAGAATTTTGAGTCATTTTTAGTTAGGATTTTAAATCCTACAATTCCTCCGTTGAAATTTGAAATTTCTTCCATGCTTCAATCAAACAAGGAACTTTCTATAATAGAATTGAAAATTCTGTGATTGGGCTAAATTTTTTTTACAAATTCCCTCCTCAAATATATGTTAATGCGAAGTAACTTGTGGAGGCTTAAGTTACCTTACAAATTAATTACTTGGAAGATTTGCCATGGGCCACTCCTACTTAAGGAAGATTAAGTACAAGAATGTTAACCGTGATGATCAGTGTCCTCTTTGCAAAACTGTTACCAAAACTCTGGAAACATGAATTTTTACCGGCTCCAGGAACACCTATTTATAATTTTTTTTACTGTGACTTCGCAAGAGCAATTTGGTTTGGTGTAAAAATCGATTTATTGCAGTCTTATTCGCTCAAGGATTGAATTAAATCTTGGCTGCTGTCATCTCTTGATTTTCTTGAAAGATCGAAGAGTTTTTCCATACAAGTGTCCATAATTTTGTGAACCATTTGGTGCCACATATTCACATAATTAAGGCAATTTTTGAGGGACAGATTTCTTTTCTTTTGTCTACAATGATATGGTCAAAACTTTATTATGCAGGTATTTAAAAAGCAGCTTAACTTGGCTCCTAAATCATAGTAATGGTGCCTAACAAAGACAAAAAGCCATGTGTTCCAAAAATAGGCGATACCGTGGAAGTTAACGACCATTATGGAAGAGTTAATTAGAGTCTTTAATTTTTATTTTTGATGAAAGAGATAAAGGGTCTTTATACTCAGGGAGTGTATATCAGTTTTCATTAGGGTCATAGGAGACTGTTTTCTAAAGCTAGGACCTTAGATTAACTGGCCTCCTAATCCTGCACGCAAGTTTGTTGGTCTTGTACCAATTTTAAATGCAGGTTAAGCAAGTCTTGCTCTGTTTTTTTTTTCTTTCTTTTCTTTAGTTTCCTGTCCTGTATAAAAAATAAATAAATAAATAAATAGGCAAAGTTAAAGAAATAGTATAAACATACGTAATAGAAATATACTAAAGCTCATACTTGCATAACAAATTTCATGATAAAATCTCATTTGCCCCAAAATCTGCAGTCTATCATATAATCTGTTGGCAACAAATAAAATTCTTCAATTAAACGCAATATAAAATTCACTAACTATAGATTATTCCTAATGCAAATTAGAACCTTCAATTTCATATATGTTCTGCTAGGTCATTTTGAAAAATTATACTTGGATTTATGAAATCCTTAAAATAAGGGACAATAAACCCTGAATGGGGGTCTAGCGGTTGACCTTTGTTTTCCTTGCAATAAGTGCTTGGGTTCAAGTAATCATTAGCACCCGGGGCCATGAGGCCATACGTATGAGAGTTTATCTCGCCAGGTAGGAAGTGACTAACCCCACGATCCTACATGTTTTTTTTTTTTTTTTTTTTCAAAAAACAATTAAGGTACCCTTAATTTACAAAAGTAAAATTAAATTAAACATTAACCTTCAATAGCCTGGACCAGTTAAAGGTTTTGACCTATAATTGGGGTATTTACATTTCATGTATACACCTTTATTAATTTGACATAAAAACATTCAAAACATCAAAATCCTCAAATTTGGCATAACTCCTAAGTCCTAACTGATTCTCAAACCTCTTGATTTCACCCAATTTCCTTTTCTTTTCTTTTTTTTTTTTTTTTTTTTTGAAAGCAAGATGATAACTTTTATTAACTTAAACTCAAACTCTATTACATCAGCATTAAGGTTTCCTCTAATCCACTAGCAAAGTCCTCTCCAAACAGAGAATGCCTAGCTAAAGTGTCGGTTGCCAAATTTGCTTCGCACCTTGTGAAACATATCCTCCATTATTGAAATTGTCAAACTTATTTTGTGGGCTATGTTCTCAAGTCTTCCACTAGAGTCCCCAGCCATGAACAATCCTCTTCCTTAGACTCGAGCAAGTTTATAACCACCAGTGAGTCCTCAGTCTAGGTGGAGAGTGTGATTTTGGATTCGAGGTCTATTAATCTGTGTATGTAATGTAGCAATCACAAGAATGAACGAATTATGAAAACAACATTTATGAAAATTAAAAATTGGCCAAATCTAGGATTAACATAGTAATGACATTCTTTATGGTGCTTTTTGTTTGTGTATTGAACCCCACACACTTATTCTAGAACGATAATCTTAACAAAACATTCATTAATAATTTGGAGTTTGGAGTTACTATTGAGAATCTAGACAGCCTCCGATCTTTAGCATAGTATTTTCCTCGGACTGTCAGCTCAAACAATGTCTGCAATATACAAGCTTTATGTGAGATAATGTTGATATTCTTTCACAGTAAATGAACAGTAATTTAAAGTTCCACCTTTAACCAAATTCACATCCACAACTTGTCATGCTCAAACAACGCTTGCAATATACAAGAATTATGTGAGATAAATGTTGACATTCTTTCACAGTCAGGATCAATAATTGAAAGTTCTTATCCTCTTTAATCAAATTCACGTCCACAGCTTCTCTCTCAATTATGTAACTATGTTTCCATAAATGCGTGCATGTGCCAATGGCTTTGGTTGTCCCTTGTGTACAAGCACCAACCTTGAAGTGATTGATTACATGCTTGTCTGACTCTACAGTCTCTACTAAGAATAAGTAGTGGACGAGAGTGCAGTAGGAATGATTTGGCGGTGCTATGGTTCTGGTAGCATTGGTGGCTGAAACTATGGTAATCTACAAAGTTTGATTCAGCTTCTTTTTTTTTGGGGGGGGCTTTTTGAAAAAGTAGCGACTTGCAATTATTACTTAAATAATGTAATATGAAAACACACTTAAATTACGTTTACAAGACTAAAAAACACAATTTCAAAATTTTACTAAACGCTTAAAAGTGGTGATTTGAAACTGCCAACGTGATTTTGGTCTAAAAAACTTGAATCAAACAAGCATTTTACAATAGGAAGGTCCAATAAGGGAAAGGAGAAAAGTACTAAAATAAACCTCTACGTCAATCAAATATTTTTGTTTTTTGTTTTTTCCACAATAAATAAGAAAATCATGTCAACAAAGAAAGAATTTGACATTACAACTATATGGTTTAAATGAAACTAAATGAACCTATAATGTTTAAATGAATTATTTGAAACTATAAATTTTTAATAAAACTATTTGAAACTATAAAGTTTAAATAAAATTTACCTAAAACTATGGGGTTTAAATAAAAATTACAAAAAGCTTATTAAAAAATAGTTAATTTATTACTGTGTGACATTACAACCTCATATCATTTATGAGCATTTTTTTTCTTTAATAACTTCCCAATTTATGTCATTTCAACAATTTTTATTTTACATTATTAGGTCAAAACTCAAAAAAAAAAAAAATTTATTAGGGAAGAAAAATAAGAGGGAAATTTCATTTTTCCTAATTAAAGAATGATATTTGTTATCACCATTCCAACTAAATCAAATATGATAATAAAAAATTAATAATTAAAATTTCGTTAATGGAAATTAATGGCCCAACTCAATAATTTTATGTTCATCAACCTATCAAAATCAATCTTCTCCATCGCATACTTTATAAAATATAAAAGAATAAAGTATTCTCTCATAACAAATCATAAATTATAGACTTTATTGGCTGAGTTTTTTTTTTTTTTTGAGTTTTTTTTATTGGCTGAGTTAAGTCACTTAAGTGGAACCCTAACAACCCAATATTTTTTTTAGATAAGTTTCAAGTAATTTTTATTTAAACTTCATAATTTTTTTATTTAAACCTCATAGGCTCATAGTTTTAAATAGTTATTTTTATATCAACTGTAAATAATTTTATTTAAACCTTATAATTCTAGATAGTTTCATTTAAACTAGCTATCCTGTGAATTTCTAACAGCTTTAGAGGAATTCGTGATAAAAAATTTAAATGAAACGTTTTTGAAAACTTTGAGATTTGAATGAAATATTTGGAAAGTTTAAGATTCAAATACAACATATCCTCTTCTCAAAAAATAATAAAAATCCTAACCTTTAAGGTTTAAAATATAACTAAAAAAATAATAAAAAGAAGATAAGATGTGAAGTAGCATTGACAGTTGCTGGAGAAATTATATAGTCCTCTGATGGACTACGTCATTTGTCCACCATTCTACTAAGAGACTCCCATTTGTTTAAAATTGCTCAGTCAATAATTAGTTTCTGTTTAAAAAAAAAAATTTAACTCAGCAATTTTAAACATGTGAGAGTCTTTTAGTGAAATGATAGACCACGTCACTTGTCCACCATAAGGACCTTATAATTTCTCTAGTTGCTGGGATGTCCATCTTTCAATCATTGAGAGAAGTAGGGTAGTATCATCATGTTGATTGAAAATGACCATCTCAATATATCTGCAATCTTATTGAAGATCCATTTCGTATGTAGAGTTGCTTTTATAGAATCAAATTAATGTGGATAGACATTATCGAGTTCTTGTCATAATCTTTCTCACAGAGAGTAATAGCGCTCGTTCAGTGGGATAAATTTTAGAGCTTGATTCAAACCTTTTAGGATTTTTTTTTTATTACGTTAATTGTGAAGTTCTTAGAATTTTTATTCATTCATTATACTATTACTACAATTATGATTTTAAATATTTGAATTCATTTGAATGGCTCTTGTCCAGCTAAGAATATATAGATGCTACTGATTATTAACAAAAAAGAAAAAAAAAATGCTTTGTATTTTTGAAAATAACACGTCCAAATTATTTTGACAGATACATGGAAAAATTGTAAAGCCCTTGATTTTGCCCCAAAATAATATGGAAAAAAAATAATAAAAAGAATTTTTTCTTCTCTCTGTGCCAAAGATTAGTTGGCCTAAATCATGTTCTCTCTCTGTGTGGTAATACATGTCCTTATCTGGAGACAATTCCATTCAATGCTAGATTGCTAGCCAAGTAAATATGGATAGTTCATCCCCATTTGATCTATATAATGTGAGGACGTCGGTTTGTTTATTTGTCCCTTTCATTCATAGCCAAAGAAATAAAAATTTCTCAACAAGAAACAAACTCAGAACGTCACTCCATTACTATTTTTCCCTCAAAGTGACAAATGGTATCAAAACCCATATGGCTCAGCCTTATATAGTAGCACTTACATGGATTTGTAGAATCATTTTTAAAAATGATTAATATTCCATATTTTTAATTGATAGAAAAAAAAAAAAAAAAAGAGTAAATCCATAATGTCTTTGTTAAAAATATAGTAGCTAGTTTTTTTTTAGGGGAAATATAGTAGCTAGTTAGATGTCTTATTTGCATAATGCGAGATAAAAAGTAAAAAACTAGCTTGTTTTTAAAAAGCTAAGACTTATGTTATTTGAAATAAAATTGAAACTAAAAATAATGTCAGACCTGCAAATGGTAGATAACTAGTTTATAATCGATTGTCAAACACACACTAACAACAAAAGTCTTATTATTATAGATCCCATTTCCTTGAATTTGCCTTGAACTTTGGGTGATTCACACTCATTTTCTTCTATGCTTACGAGTGTACAATACACATACTTGCTTTACATTAGTAGCGCAAAGGATATATATATATATTTATATATATATATATAAATAGATATTTATATATTTATATTTATATTTATATGTATATAATCTCCAATTCAGATCACAACATGATATCAAAATTCTATGGTTGCCCAAGTCCAAAGTACTAGAATACTATTAATTTGTGTGGGGTTTGGTCTTAAAGAGGATCATCTTTCTTTTTTATCTAGTTGAAAATGAGACAGTACGTACAAACAAATGCAATGTCGGTCTTGTGTCACTTGTCATCAAGTCAAAAGGGTGGAGATCCACTTTTAGGTTTATGTTTGCATGTGCATTGTGAAATGGACGTGTTCGATCGATGGACCGTAATTGTGATTTGTGAGTTGTGTGACACTGCCTTGTACTTGCAATCTCTTCATACTCCATAATTGTCGATACACGAAATCTGGCAAATATTTAAGAACCAACGGTACTGATCTTGAAAAAAAGAAATCAGTGTTACTGTTAACTATCCATTGTCTTTCTTGACTGTGTGACTCCTCAAATGTCAAGCTTCTTTAGGGCTGGAAGCGAAACTAGCCAAACAGAATATTAAATCTTTAGGCCAATTTATTTAATTTTACTTTGAGCATGAGTCAAGCTCAAGCACGAGTTCATCATTAAACAATATTACATGTTTAAGCTTAATTTGTTTTTATTAAACAAGTTTGAATTTGTTGACAAGCTACTTGATTAATTTATTCTTTTTTCATACATAATAAAACCATAACTAGCTAAAATTTCTTACCCATTTATAAATTTATAATTTTTTACTACAAATAAACTATATATTAATTATCAATAAACTATAAATACTAATTTAATATTATATGAACCAATTTGCAAACTTACACAATTTATTCTTAGGTCTATATAAGCAATTATTAGACAACTATACATATAAAAATATAACATTATATATATATATATATATATATATATATGTAGAGTTAAATCAAGCTTGCATGTTGTTGACACTGGATTTTGAACGATCGACCCTCCAACTATTGTGCTTTAGGAGGTTTCTTGGCCAGACAAGTGTGAATGTGTATGATTAGTATGAACACTTGAGTAATTGGGTATGCATTAGTGAATCTATTTGTTATCTTCCTATTTTATTAGGAGTCACCACAAACCATAAGGTTTTTAGGTATGATTGGTCACCAATGTTTAATCTATTTTGTCATATTATGTGTGAGGAAGGTATTAGACACTCCCACAACACCTATCTTAAAATAATACATTGTTTTGATCACATTCCTAATTTCTATTATTTGGCAAGTAAGTCAAAGATTTGGCATTTTGGTTTTTCATGAGAAGCAATATATATATATATATATATATATATATATATATATATATAGACACACACACTAAAGGAACCCTAAGTCCTAACCATTGCGGTATTAGACACTCCCACAACATCTATCTTAAAATAATACATTGTTTTGAATCTTTTGATCACATTCCTAATTTCTATTATTTGGCAAGTAAGTCAAAGATTTGGCATTTTGGTTTTTCATGAGAAGCAAAAAAACTCATAGCTCAAATTATCTACAAATGAGAAATACTCGTTTTCTCATTAATTTAGTATTTCCATCACTCGTTACATTATTTTTTTGCCTTGGAGAAAAAACATTGGTAGTGGACAATAAGGGACTCATGGGAACGAGTTTTGAACTCATCTACACCAAAAAAACCCGACTCTAGCTACTATCCTATAAAAACACAACACCTGTTATTGTTAGAGAGAGATTTTCATTTTTTAAGTTAGACTAATCCTAATTAAAAATATAAAAAATAAAAGAGATTATTTGGTATGATCATGATCACGTACATAGCCAATGTGGTTAGTCAATAAACTACTTTCTATTTCTTTAGTGTCTATTTAGGATGATTTAAGTTTATCGGTTTACTGAACAAAAGTTTATCGGTATATTTTCTCTCCAATAATTGGGGGAAAAAAATGGTTTTATCTGTTTATTTTGCTTAAAAGTAAACTTTAGTAAAAGTATAATTAAAAAAACTTTAAAAAGCTGTGCATATAACCCAATTTATATAAAGCCGAAGTGAACACATTCTTAAAACATATCAGGCATCTACTGCATTATTCGTGCAATCCCTGCAGATTCGTTTGTGTGTATAAAGACAACCACAAAGATGAGCAAGCGCGAGATACACATAAAATGAGTGGACCTTCTTTCTTTGGCAGGAGTAATTATATCTAAATTCAAAACCTTTGATAAAGATGATGGGCTTTCGTTTTCATGTCATCTCAGCTAATAAATGCTATATGCAATTACTCTATCAGTATTTTGTTTAAGACTCTTCATTATAGTGTACTAGTATTGTTCAATTTCCCCAAGGAGGAGAACCTGGTTTAAATTTTGCACTTTTTGTCAGCCGTAAAACACACTATTGCCAGCATTTTGTTTCCATTCTTTTGTATTACGTTTCTTTTGGTAACTGTTCAGATAATAATTTCATTACTTATAAATTAAGGCATTTTAATTGAAGCTTTATGCTTTTGTTGTCTTTTTATCAAAAAGAAGCTTTTTTTTTTTTTTTTGTGGTAAAAGCTTCTCTCTCTTGTTAGAGAAGTAATAAAAAGGAAGTGACTAAGAAGCTGTTTGGTAACGTTGTTCTAGTAAAATTATTTATATTTTTTTGAAATATGTGTGGGTAAAAAAATTCATGTAAATGCGTGTAATGTTGTTTAAAAACTGAAAACATGTTGTTAAACAATTCTACCAAACGGGCCTAATCCCTGTAACTTTTTATTTATTTAAAATTTGATAGGAAAGGCTGTAACTCTTTAATTACTAATTAGGTACTTACAAAAATATATGTATTTTTACTCATCAATTCCCATGGATGTGGGATTAAGACTACTTTTTTTACCTTGTTTGTTACTTGCAAGTATATATATAATAAGTATGTTTTTTCCGCTCCTCTCAGCCCTGTTCCTGTATTAAACACAATTCCCCCCTCTTCCTGGGGTGGTTTCTCAAAAAAAAAAAAAAAAGTATTAAACACAATTCATTTCATTGTGCTGTTACATCAGATTGGGTAGTGGGAGTGGTGAATATTGGTTTGTCCATCACATCTGTTCAATAGTAGTTTTGGTGAGTGAACGGTTAATAATGGAGGTACGTACTGTGAATTGAGATACCATTCCAATTGTCCTCTTACTCTTGATCACCTTAAACCACAACCTGTAAAGTTGTTGTCTCCTTGTGAGTTACACCAATATAGTTATAGTTATTAATTTGGACGGTTTTTATCTGTCTTTTATCACCGTTGTGATACGTATTATCCTCCAATTCTTTGATATTTTTGGTTGGAGGGAAATAAATTGTTTCAGATGACATTACAGAAACGTTAGTGGTTCAGATTTCAGAATGTATGTTTTACACAATTGACAAGATTCTCATTTCTTAAATATGCCTGGTTGGTTCGTATGCTCTAATGGGTTCCACACAAGTTGTCTTCTTTCCAACTCTTTCTGTTTATATGTGACTTTTGCCCATTTGGGATTTATTGAAGACATTGGAAAAAAAAGAAGAGAATTTTCTGGCCATGGATGAAAACTCTGTTGAAAGGCCTCTTCTTTTGAGCAGAGGCGCTGAGAGAGTGAAGAAGACACCTCTCTTTGTGTCATGGGCCAAGTGGATTCTCAAGTTTGTAATATGGGTTATTTTCCTTGCATGGGCTGCCCTTATTTTCTTCATCCCAGCACAGATTGTCAATGAAGCTTTTGAGAAATGGGCTCAACTCACCAGTGGCACTGTTTTCGGGATTACAGGTTGGTACCTTTTATTAACTTGTTATTCTTCTTTTGTCTCCCCCCCACCACACGATTCTTATCTGCTTGGTGGGCTCTGGTGTTGCAAAAACTGCAGGAAGCATATTTTTGGTGTTCAGTGGTCCAGTTCTTATTATTGCGTTCCTTTCAATAGCTTATCTCCTCATCTCTGGGGAAGAGGAGCTCCACGAGTATGTATTTTTATATAGTGGAGATAGTTCTTATGTTCTCTTTTTTCTATGCTAACCTAAGAATTTATTCTTTTCCTTCAATCTCTGTATGTTGAGCTTAACCTTTTAATTAAATGGATAGCTTGTTTTGTAACTTAGAACCTTTCTTTGTAGGAGGAAGGCCTCAACAAAACCAAGATTCCGCTTGTGGACTTTCCCTGTTCTTGTGGATGGCCCATTTGGGGTTGTTTCTGCTACCGAGCTTATTGGAATTGTCCTCTTTGTTGTGTATGTTATTTGGGCTGTGTATGCATATACCACACAGATACTCAGCGTTATATCTCAGTTCCAGTTGACTTTAAAACAGAAGAGGTACAATATTTTATATGTTTTTCATGATCAATTGTTGCCTTTCTTGGTTTTGGTGGCTTTGCTTGTGTGTCATTTGTATCAGCAGAAATTAGCTGCTTACCTCCATTATATTTCCTATTTGAAGAACTTTGACACTTTTATCCTGTGACTTTTCAAGTAGGGTCTTCATTGGTTCTTTTTATTGAGTGTAGTTGAAATGAATTTCCACTTATATATGGTCAATACGTACTATTTGTGCGTTGCTTATTTTTCTTTTTGTTTATTATACTTCTTATAGTGTTTTGTCATCATGAAACATGTTGTATATGAGAAACTTAAATTCTTTACGGTTAGCATTTGCTCTGTAAAATTTTTAAGTTCTTTTTATTCAGTACATGAAGATTGGTTTCTTCGGCTGAGAGTCCTACTTAATTTGAAATTTTCAGTTGTTTCATTTTGGAATATCTGGGACTTCGCTTTGGTACTACTGGATTATATTGCTTGGCATTTTTGTTTCTTCCGGTTGCAAGGGGATCGGTTCTTCTCCGCCTAATAGATGTCCCTTTTGAGCATGCAACAAGATATCATGTGTGGCTTGGACATCTCACTATGCAGCTGTTTACTCTCCATGGACTATTCTATATAATTGCATGGACAATTGAGGGCGACCTTCTACAAGAAGTGAGTGCTAGCGGTGTAATTCTTTTACTTGTGTATAGCTTAGCTATATTTATAAATATGTGTTTCTCTTTTGCTTGTATATGTATTTGTTTGTTTGTTTTCCAGGAGAAGAATACATGTATATTCACTGAAAATTGAATTATCCTCCTGCTATACACACACACACACACGTGTGTGTGTGTGTATTCTTTATAGCATACAATAAGAATGCGAGGGAAGGGGCAACCGCAATAGAAAATGGAAAAATAGAAATGACAAGACTAGAGAAATTCTATGATAAAGTGCTGTGCTGTAACAACTATTATTGATGTGGAAGTGCTGTGCAGCAGTAACAACTATTATTTTTGGTTAATTTGATTTAACCCTCTTTGAAAATGACCCCTTTTGCTGTTAACTTCTGCTTTGGCTGTTCATTCACAATTCGTTGGTAAATATTTTTTATTTATGACTCATGCACAAATTACCTTGAATTGTCAGTTTCCAGTGCAAGATTAGTAAAATACAAATTAAGCCGGGGACAGAAATTATGGGAAGGTAGAGATAGCTATTTGATCATCATTAAGATTGGCTGTATTTTCACATAATGGCCGTGGGCCTTCGTGTTACTCTTGTTGGAGTAGGCAGCGGGATCAGAAGCCTGATGAAAGATGGACTAGCTGGGATTGAGGTGGGAGTTGCACTTTAAAAATGGATTTATTCTTGAGAAGTTCTGCTTGAGGTCTGAGATGGTGCACCATGATGGTTAATTTTGGGGGTGAAATATAGCATTTCAACCAGTAGACATAAGGTTCTTAAGGGTAACTAAAAGCAGGCTTACAAAATATGGTTATGTGGTGGCAATCTTTATTCATGTTTATTATACAAACAACAAGGTAATTGTTCAAAGACACAAGCACAACACAATAAACTGTTCCAGAATGGGATTTTGTGATTGTTTTGTGGTTAAATACCTGTAAACCTTTTATGTTAGACTAAAGTATACTTTTGTCCCTTAGAGTTTTGGATTATTTTCATTTTGACACTTCATATTTCAAAATTTTCATTTTGGTGCTTTATGTTAGATTCTGTTTAAATACTGACCCCTTTTTGTTCCAATTTTCATTTCATGAAGGACCAAATAGAAAACTAAATCAAACATGAAGGGCAAAATGAAAATTTTGAAACATAAAGGGCCAATATAAGAACAAAATCAAACATAAAGACCAAAATGAAAGTAACTCCACGCTTTAAGGGCCGAAAGTGTACTTTATGTTATGACGCAAATTCTTGAAAGCTATACATTTCCTTAAAGAAGGTATGCACAATAGAATTTATGATGGAAATGAACTTTGGTAAACGGTTTATGGAATGCAAATGTCATAACTCAAGTAGAAGCACTTCAATAACTCTTGATCATTATATCATATTGATAGTCTTGCTTAGACTAATGCTAAGGTTTTCTCTTGAACTTTGCTGAGTTACTTTATAGTATACTAAACTTTTTATTATTATAGTAGACTAAACTTGTTTTGATTTGTAAATACTCTTTCTACCTGTGGAACGTCGTGGGGTAGTCCGATATGTCCACAGGACGTGGGGCAGTTCTTCCACCCATCTTCCCTTCGCGTCATCCAACCCCTTCTTCAGCCCATTGACTATGACCTTATTGACAGCCTCGGCTTGTCCATTTCCCTGGGGGTAAGCCGGAGTAAAATACCTATTCATAATTCCCAGATCACTACAGTATCTTCTGAAGGCCTTGCTGTCAAATTGGAGGCTGTTGTCCGAGATGAGGGTATAAGGGACTCCAAATCGAGTAATGATATTTTTCCAGATAAATTTCTTAGCATCCACATCCCTGATGTTAGCTAGAGGCTCGGCTTCGACCCATTTGGTGAAATAGTTTGTGCCGACCAGCATGTATCTCTTATTTCCTACTGCCCTAAGGAAAGGGCCTACGATATCTAAGCCCCACTGGGCAAACGGCCAAGGACTGGAAAGGGGATTAAGGACCCCTCCCGGTTGATGGATATTTGGGGCAAACTTTTGGCATTGATCACACCTCTTTACATATTCCTGTGCTTCCTTCTGCATGCCCGGCCACTAATACCCTTGGGTGATGGCTCTGTGAGACAGAGATTTGCCTCCTGTGTGACTCTCACAAATTTCCTCATGCAATTCCTCGAGTAGTAACTCTGATGCTTCAGGGTGTATGCACAGCAAATACGACCCAGAATATGAGTGCTTATAAAACTTCTGATCCTCGGACAGCCAGAACCGAGGAGCTTTTTTTCGTATTTTTTCAGTTTCTGATTTCTCTTCTGGTAATGTATCATTTTTAAGAAAGCTCACTATAGGATCCATCCAGCTCGGACCCATTCTGACTTGATGGATCTAAACCACGCCTTGCTTAGTTCCATCTGCTCTGTATGAATCCTCAACAAGAATGACTCGAGGCAGCCCCTGCACCGAGGAGGTGGCAAGAGTAGCCAATGAATCTGCGTGTGTATTTCCGCTCCCAGAGACGTGTGATATGTCGAAGAATTCAAAATCCGATTGTAAGCATCTGACCTGGCTTAAGTACTCCTACATTCTCTCGCCTCTGGCCTCTAGCTCACCCTTCACCTGGCCCACAACCAGTCTCGAGTATGAGAACACTTCTAGTGCCTTTCCCCCCATTTTCTGTACCATGGACATTCCTTACTATAAAGCTTCATACTCAGCTTCATTATTTGTGGCCGAGAACCCCAACCTCAGTGATCTTTCCAAGGTAATCTTCTTAGGAGATATCAGAACTAGCCCCACCCCGGACCCCCTTTGGTTTGCCGCGGCATCAACATATACTTTCCAGCATGAGGGTTCTTGCACGGAGACTGAGCCAACTGATTTTCCATCCGTGTTCTGCTCTTCTGTTACCACTTCTATTGGGGGTTCGGAAAATTCAGCTATTAAATCAGCAAGGATCCGGCCCTTGATAGAAATCCGAGGCATGTATTTGACATCAAAAGCCCCTAGAACTGTGTTCCACTTGGCAATCCTTCCCGTGTAGTCGGCGCTTCGGAGTATTGACTTAAGTGGGAGCTGAGTTAGAACGACAACTGTGTGCGCTTGGAAGTAATGAGAGAGCTTTCGCGTGGCATGAACTACTACCAAAATTGCCTTCTCCAAGGGTAAATAACGCACCTCGGCCTCATGCAATGATTTACTCACATAATAGACTAGTCGTTGCACGCCATTATCGATTCGTATCAGTACCAAATTTACAGCATGGGGGGCCACCGCGATGTAGGCGAACAAGACTTCGTCGGCCTCAAGGCTGGACATGATGGGTGGTCAGGATAAATATTGCTTAAGCTGTTGGAAGGCCAAAGCGCAGTCCTCGGACCATTCAAATCCTTTCCACTTGTTCATTAGGAGGAAAAAGGGTCGGCATCTGTCCGCGGATCTGGAAATAAATCGATTCAAGGCTGCGATCATTTCAGCAAGCTTCTGGACCTCTTTGGGGTTCCGAGGAGGTTGCAAATTGTGAATTGCCTTGATCTGGTCTGGGCTCACCTCAATTCCCCTATGAGTTACCATATAGCCCAAAAATCTGCCAAACCCAACACCAAACGAGCACTTAGAGGCGTTGAAGCGCAGTTTGTGTTCCCTCAAGATGTCAAAGATGCCTCTGAGGTCTCCCACGTGCACAGACGCCACTTTACTCTTTACCACCATGTCGTCTACGTAAACCTCAATACTTTTACTCAACTGTGACTCAAACATTCTAGTCATCATCCTCTGGTAGGTAGATCCTGCGTTCTTCAAACCAAAGGGCATCACCTTGTAGTGGTAATTTCCAATAGGAGTCACGAACGCTGTCTTTTCTTGATCATCCAGGGCCAGTGGTATTTGATGATAGCCCTGGAAGGCATCTAAGAAGCTCATCCGAGGGTGGCCTATAGTGGCATCCACCAACTGGTCTATCCGAGGCATGGGGAATGGGTCATTTGGGCATGCCTTGTTTAAGTCTGAGAAGTCCACACAAACTTGCCACTTGCCACTTTTCTTTTTTACCACCACAGTGTTTGCCAACTACTTAGGGTAGAACACCTCCTTAGTGGCCCCCGCTTGCTTGAGCTTTTTTACCTCGTCCCTGACAGCGTCGGCGTGCTCCTTGGACGACTGCCGAGGAGGTTGCTTTTTAGGGGTTGCTGCTGGATTTACATTTAAGTGGTGGCATATGAAGCTCGGATCAACTCCCGGGGCGTCATAAGCGTCCCATGCGAACATATCAACATTTCTTTTGAGGAACCTTACCAATTCCTCCTTTTCCCGAGGGGGTAATTGAGATCCCACCTGAAAGAACCTCTCCGGGTCATCGCCAACAATCACCTTTTCTAAGTCCTCACATTTTACGTCCTCGGATGGTGCATTAATAGGCGATGCGGGGGTCTTTGATTGCTATGAGTTTTCTTCAAGTTAGGTCGAGAACTCTGCTTTGGGCCGATGTGAGATGGCAGCTACCAAGCACTCTCTTGCCGTAGCCTGGCAATCTCGAATTTTTAGGACCCGGCCCTCAGAAGGGAATTTCACCTTCTGATGCAGGGTGGAGGCAACGACTCCTAGAGTGTGAAGCCAAGGCCTGGCCACAATGGCAGTGTAGGGGGAGTAAGTATCCACCACGATGAAGTCAACCTCCACTATCTCTGGGCCGGTTTGCATAGGTAGCCTAATCTGCCCCTTTGGCATGACTACCTTCCCATCAAAACTCATCAAGGAGGAGCTGTAGGGCGTTAAATCTTCTGATCTCAGTTTCAGCCCCTTATAGAGATCGGGGTACATGATCTCAGCTCCATTACCGTCGTCCACCATTACCCTTTTTACGTTGTAGCCTCCAATCCGAAGAGTGATCACCAACGCATCATCGTGGGGTTGTATGGTTCCACTTTTGTCTTCCTCAGAGAAGCTCAGTATTGGATGGGGATAGACTTTGGGTCTTTTCGGCTTTGGACCAGAGTTATCAGCGGGTAGCCGAGCTACAGACATCACCCTAAAAGGGCGTGAGCCATTCCTTCCCGGAGCAGCAAAGATTACGTTTATTGTCCCTATAGGTGGTCTTAAGGAAGTGTCTCTCCGGGGCTCTTGATTTACCTGGCCCTAATGACCACTGGAAGGGTGTAAAAGGTGTCTCAGTCTCCCTTCTTGGACCAGCTGATCCAAGTGGTTCCAAAGGTTTCTGCAGTCTTCTGTAGTATGTCTGTGATCTCAGTGGTACTGACAATACAGACTTTGGTTGCGCTTCATGGAGTCTCCAGCCATTTTATTCGGCTACTTAAAGAATGACTCATTCTTGATTTTCTCCAAAACCTGATGTACCGGTTCTTTGAATACGGCGTTAACTGTCTGCATGTTGGCTGATCTGAACTGCCCTGCGAAATCTCTCTTTGGAGGGTTGTTGCTGTATCGTTCCGACCTGAAATCCCCCCTCTTTTGAGGGATAACCTTTTCCTTCCCTTTCCCCTGCAACTGGTCCTCTTCCACTCTTTTGTATTTGTCAATCCGGTCCATAAGTTGACGTGCGCTGGTGACAGGTTTGCCAGTTAAGGATTTCCTCAAGCCATGCTCGGTTGGGAGACCGCTTTTAAAAGTGCTGATGGCGACATCTTCGAAGTCGCCGTCCAACTCATTATACATCTCCCAATATCTGTCAAAGTATGCTTTTAGAGTTTCTCCGTCGCGCATGGACAATGACAACAGCGAACTTAAAGGCCGAGGAACCCTGTTGTTTGTAACGAAGCGAGAGCCAAAGGCTTGGGTGAGCTGCTTGTAGGAATCTATGGAATTTGTTTTCAAGCCATTGAACCACCTCATCTCTACAGGTCCCAAGCTGGACGGAAAAACTTTGCACATCAAAGCCTCGTTCGCGGAGTGGACAGCCATTCTTTGATTAAACTGGCTCACATGTTCTACAGGGTCCGATTGACCATTATAAATGGTGAACGTAGGCTGATGGAACCGCCGCGGTAGCCTAGCCCCTTCTATTTTGCGCGTGAAGGGTGACTTAGAGATCTGGTCCAGAGCCCTACTCATGCCATCACTACCCATGCCCCTACTAGATAGGTCCTTACGTTTTCGCTTATAATGGTGCTCATCTTCATAAGAAAAGGTCTTACTTGGAGGGGTTCTTGATCTCTGCCTGTAATTGCCGTCCTTTTCATTGTTAGAAGATGCGTCAGAACTGGGAGGAGACCACCTCCGCTACGAGTGGCGCAGTTTCTTTTTCAGGTCATTTATTTCCTGTTGCATGGCTCGGTTGTTTTGTCTCTGGGATACGCGACTGCCCACTTGGGAATGGTTTTTGCTCGTCTGGGTCGTATGCACACTCCCCTCTCGATTTCTTTCATTTTCCTGATTTTGTTCATGTTCAGGGCCGAGAAAATTACCCTGCTGTTGGGATCTTGCGGGTTCTGTTCGTTGGGGACCTGCTTGGCGTGGGTTTTCTTGGTGTGGACTTGATCCCACCATGTTTAACTATTGCACTCACTAACACACAAGTTCTTCTCACAGACGGCGCAAATTGTAAGGTCTCGTTTGGCAACCCAAGCCCAAAAGGTATGGGATCTTGGCCCAATGAGCCCAGAACAATAAATTTGTAGGGCGTGGGCTAAAGAACTAGGCTTTAGTGAGTTAGGTAATGAACCAATAGATTTTAATGTATTAAAAGATGGAAATAAGAGGTATTTACTAAAGGAGGAAGGTCCTCGGCCAAGTCCGATGAGGCTTAGTTATTCAAATACAGTTCTTAAAGCTTTTTACAAGTCTGATTCTAGATCGCTACAGTATATCTTCCTTTCTTTTTTCCACCCCCCTTCTTCCAGGGGTCTCTTGCATTATATACCCTCTTCCCGACGATCTTGGCCCTCCACTTGTCAATCATCCCCGCTGCTACTTGAATGGCTGTCCCACCAGACACTCCTTCTGGCTCTCTATGAGTTGCGGTTGCCAAGGAAATACTGTTCAGGGGTCTTCTCCACATAAATGCGTCTAGAAAAGTAGCTACAACGCATTTAATGCGGTGGTAGCAGCTTTTCCTTAGATATTTCTGAACTCTCCCTCATCCTTGCGTGTTCAGGATACGTGTCTTTGATACCGAGATTTCCTGGATTGCTGGGACACGTGTTTAAGTTGCATTTACGGTGTCCGAGGGCCTATTCCTCCTCGGACTGGTCTCCCATCGTCGCCTTGCTCATCGAATCTCGAGCATGAGTTATTTAACATCATTTATTCCTCCTCGGATTGTCCTCGGGTTGACCATCTCCTCGGACAGGCCCAAGGCCCACAATAGTATTTGGGCCCTTTGACCCTACATATAAATATATATATATATATATATATATTTATATATGCATAGACACACACACTAAAGGAACCCTAAGTCCTAACCATTGCCACATTGCAACCCACAACTACTGCCACGCCATGACTCGAAGTCATAATAACCACCTCTGTATGTGCTCAATTGGGTGTGGCAACAATGGGTGTGCAATTTTTTGTCTTTCTTTTTTATTTTCTTCAATTGGATTTGTTTTTGGATTTTCCTAGGTATCGACTTGTTGGATTGTTGTGAAATTTCAGTGGGTGTGAAAAAATTGTGCCTGAAAATTTAGTGGATTTATTGCCCATTAAGTGTTTGTTGAAATATGATATGAAAAATGAAATTTTCAAAATTTTAGAAACACTTCCCAAACAAGTTTTGAAGGGGAAAAAACAATGGAGAATCAATTTTGAGAATTTATAACCGTTGAGAATAAACAAAAGCAGATAGAAGAATAACACACATATAGAGCCGGCCCAAGAAAGTTTGAGGCCTAAGGCGAAAATTTTAAAGGGGTCTTTTTACATTTAAATATCACTTAAATAATATTTAGTTTATTTTTATTTCAAATTTATTATTAATTATTACTTATTAATATGATTAATTCACCTAAAGTGAGCTAATGATACTTACTATATAGGTTTTACAAACTGGCATATCACCATTAAAAAAAAAAAAAAAGTTATTTAAACTTTCATTTATTATATTGATTAAGTAACACCGATTATATTCCTATTACATCAGTTTGTAAGTATTTTGTCGTAAAATTTGTATTAGCTTTTGCATTTTTCATTCACTTAATGGTGATTGAGTTGTATTTCTATTAATTCATATTATTTTTTTTGGAGAAAATACTAAACTTATTATAAATTTTACTACAAAAAGTTTACAAACTAATGAGATAATGAGGTGGCACTTCAACAAAATAATAAATGAGTATTGAATTATTTCTTATAATTGGTGACATGTCAATTTGTAGGACCAATATAATAAAACTTATAATATACTAGCATAACTCTAATATTTTAGGTCTCTTAAGAGTGAGAACAAAAATATACACCTAACTTACATTTTTTCTTTAATTAAAAAATAAAAACCTTACTGCCCTCATTTTTTATTTTAAATTTTTTTTATTAATTCTTAATTTTTTGATATTGTGAAGCACTTTTTTTTTTTTTTTACGGTTAATTAATTCTAAACTCTTTGGTTTTTGTACTCAATAATTCACTTGGATGAATATTTATGATGTGGTACTACATTAAGAAATAAAACTCTCTAATTGAGTTTTCTCTAAGTTTTGGCTATATATATATATAGAGAGAGAGAGAGAGAGAGAGAGAGAGAGAGAGATTATTTCTTGTCTACTTGAAGAGAATTTAGCTTTGTCCTGACATGATTTTAATTTGGACAGCTTCAATTTATTTCGGTGGTGGGCTTGATAATAAAAATTTTATTCTCCTTGACAATAATTAAATGAAGCTTGTAGCTTAACTTTTCACTTAACATTAGACTTTACAAGAAAAGATGGGTAAAAAAAAAAAATCTATGAATTTCACTTCCCAAAAGAAATAAGGATCATGATGATATAAACGATTTGATCACCAGAAAAATTATTGCAAAAGATTTGTTACTTTTGGTTTCCTGTACTTACTACCCAACCGACAAGAACATAAACAAAGAAAAAGGTCAAAAAAGAAAACCAAATTAGGACAAAAGACTAATTTGGTTGGTGGTTGTAGATCATAATTTTTATTTTTATGTTTATTATCAAAGGTAGATCATAATTTTGAGGCATATATAGAGAAGGAAGAAAATACAAAAGCAAGGAAAGTGGGAAAGGACAAAGCTCCCTTGAGATCCAGGCTGAGCTCGGTGATCCACATGTAGCCGATCAATGAGGATGAGGGTCAGATTAAAATTCGGCCCACATCATGTTATTTTGTTTAGAAGCCAGCTTACAGGCCCACGTACTTTCTTTTATGTTCATGTCCAAGAACAGAGAACAGACCACGACCATGGTGTGCTTTTTGCGTGTGCCTACAGGATTAGGTCACCTTAGATTTTCAGCATCTCTCTTGTGGGTCCCTCTGAACCCACCGTCCCTAATCAGTAATCACTGACCCACATTCCCCGTGACAATGTCTGCAGAACATATATATATATATATATATATATATATATGGATATAATTTTTACTACATTTCAAGGGGCAGTTCAGTCTGAGAAGTGATCTATCACAATTTGCTTAATTATGTCCTTAAATGAAATCTGCGAGGCTTTATTTGAATTTATTTCTAATGTAGATAACTTTGATGTCAACAGATTATATTTAATTATGGGCTATATGCATATACGTGGGGTTGTGCCTAACTATGATGGGTAGAATTTGTAAATTATCAACAAGGAATTCATTTTCTCAATTCCCTATCTACATATAAGGATCAATAGAATTATGAAATTGAGAAATTAAAGATCATATAAGCTAAGAACTTGATAGCGGTCATTAAACATTTCTTGTGGCTTATATGAAATATAGAATTGGTGGAAGGAGAATTTTGTGAAATTGTAGATAAATGGATCTCACTTGTAATTTTCTAATCTTTAAGAGTTAATTGCAATGTGTTAGTGGACATTATTGCAGTTTGAAGAAATGCAATATTTTCTTCCTATAAATATAATTGGTGAAAATTAAGGATATTATTGAAAGGAGATTCCGAATTTAGGTCAAAACTTGGAAACACTTTTCAATAATTGAGATTCCTAAAGACCACATGTCCAATCTTGCTAGGTGGGGAAGAGAACTAGTTGATCAGAATCACCATCAAAACTGTTTTATAGTATTACAATTGTCTGCAAATTCCTAAAAGAAAAAAAGGAGATAGAGATTTGAATATTTTGGGAGGAAGCGCACTTGGGTTTCTAAAGAGAGGTACGCGGCTTGTTTTTTTATTTATCAAAATCTATGATTATATGGTGTAACAGTTATAAAATCAATTAAGAAAATTTTTATTTGTTGTTAATTCTGCAAAGCACCAGCTATCAAGGTAAAATAGGGAATGGGGGGATTAAAAATATCATAATGCATAAACCCACCAAGAAATGAATCGGAAAATATCAAACCAACTTCTCATTTTCCACTGAAATTTCAAATATACAATCTCAAAAAACAATGTGTGGTATGATTTACTTCACAATCAAAGTATCTAGTTCAAGTCCATAATGGCCCAACTTCAATTCTAAAGAAGAAGAAAAAAATACCAACTAGAAAATTTTCCAATTTGTATAAATGAAGAACAAATTATCAAGTGGATATATATATATATAGAGAGAGAGAGAGAGAGTCTTTCAACATCATCACCAACAAAGATCCAAGTTGAGATCAAGGTGCCAGATTGGTAAACTATCAAGTGAAAAAAAAAAAAAAAAAAAAAAAAAAAAAAAAAAAAAAAACCCCTTCTTCTTCTTTTTTTTTTTTTTTTTTTTTTTTTTTTTTTTTTTTTTTGAGGAACCCCCAACTCAGGGAGAGCAAACTTCAAAAATCTAAGGCAAATCTCTTACAACATAACAGTAAATATTTGGAGGAACTTCCTCCATCCAAACCCTTAAAGGAAAAGAAAATCTAGCATCCCTAGCTAGAGCATGGGCAACATTGTTGCCTTGCTGCCTTACATGGATGATATTAGAGGACCAAAAGTGCCCCCTTATAGACATAAAGTCTTTTACTAAATGGCCAACCAGTGCATTTGAAACCATACCCGACTGTAAGCACTTCACCACTAGTTCAGCGTCGCCTTCAAAACACACCTGGCTGAAACCGAGGTCCCTAGCAAAAATAGCAGCTTTCCTAGCCGCCAACATCTCAAGAATTTCCACTGTTACTGGCATCCACACCTTCTCCGACAAAGCTGCCAACACCTGCCCTTCGTTGTTGTGAATGACCACTCCAATACCAGCTTCCTGATCCTCACCGAACACCGCCCCGTTGAAGTTAGCTTTGACTAAAAATCTAGATGGAGGTTGACACCGCACCGGGCTGGGTCTATTTCCTCTCACCCTTCCCTGTTTTCCTTGTTGAAACTCAACCAACAGAGCCGAGGCAAAGTGGGTGACTCTAGAGCATTGTTGAGGATTATCGTGTACTTGTTTCTCCGCATCCAGATCAGCCACACCATCATTGCAAACAACTCCAAACTAAAACCTTCTGCCTTGGTAAAACTCACAAGGTCGCTCATGATTTGAAGGCTCTGACCCTTTCTCCTCACCTCCCCAAAAGCTAGTGCCCACGCCTCACAGACCTTCTCGCAGTCCCATAGAGCGTGAAACTCATCTTCAGCCATGCATCCACATTGGTCACATGTCGAGTTGTCCACCACCCTTCTTTTTTAGAGATTAACCTTTGTTGGGAGAGCTCTTGAGCAAGCACGCCATAGAAATACCTTCACCTTATTTGGCACTTTCAGCCGCCAAATATCCTTCCAAAAACGTTTAATCACCTTCGAATTTGAGCTGGAAGGCAGGGAGTTCATCTCAGACTCACACAACAGCTGATAGCCAGTTTTGACAGAGTAGGAACCCGACCTACATCTCGGCCAAAGAGACAGTCCTCTTGATCCATGACACACAGGCTAATACTCTTGATTCTTTGGGCTTCAAAAGGTAGGAAGATGTCATCCATTAGTTGCTCATTCCAGCCTCCTCCACCCGGCTCCAACAGATTAGCTACTGACCAATTTGAAACCTCTTCAATTCTTGGAGAAACTACACAAGCCGAGGCCCCCCTAGGCAGCCACCTGTCATTGTATATGTTTATCTTAGTGTACTCGCCAAAGTAAACCCGACTGAACCAACTTTGAGGCCTTTACTATGCTTCGCCATGCATACGACCCCGATGCTACCTTAGCATCAAAAACTAACCCACTGGGGAAATACTTCGCACTAAAGACCCGGTAAAAGAGAGATGATTGGTCCACTAGTAGTCTCCACACTTGTTTAGCAAGCATAGCCTCATTAAATTTCTCCAAGTCTTTAAAACCCATACCCCCTAACGCCTTAAGCTTACATATAGTTTCCCAATTCTTCCAATGAATCTTACGTTGATCACCCCGTTGGCCCTACCAAAATTTTCTTATCATCATTTCTATGTCATTTAGTAGTCCGGATGGGAGCTTGAAGCAACCCATCGCAAATGTGGGTATAGCTTGAACTACCGCCTTTAGGAGCACCTCCCTTCCTACTTGTGAGAGAAGCTTTTCCTTCCAACCTTGAAGCTTGTTCCAAACTCTCTCCTTAATGAAATTGAGGCTCGCCTTTTTATTCCTTCCCACCACCGCCGATAAACATAGGTACTTCTCATATTCCTGCACTTCACTTACCCCCAACTCATTAATTATCTCAATCTTCCTCTCATCCGGAGTAGCTTTACTAAAGAACATGGTAGTTTTTTCTCTATTTAGCTTTTGGCCGGAGGCTTGCTCATACAACACCAAAATACTTTGGATAACATCCAAATCACTCTTAGTAGCTAGACAAAAAAGGAGGGTGTCATCCATAAAGAACAAATGGGAAATTTTTGGGCCATTTTTGCAAAGAGAGAAACCCTTAATAGCTTCGGACCTGGCTGCCTATTGCAGTTGGCAATTTAGGGCTTCAGAACAAATTAAGAATAGATATGGAGAGAGAGGGTCCCCTTGCCTAATACCCCTCGAAGGCCGAATATCACCCTTTGGAACTCCATTCACAAGAATTGAATAAGAAGCCGAATTTATACAACTCAATATCAAGGCCACCCACCTCGCATCAAAACCCATCTTCATCATAGTGACCTCCAAGAAACTCCACTCCACCCTATTGTAAGCCTTGCTCATATCAAGCTTCAAGGCCATAAAACCCCTTTTTTTTTTTTTTTTGGTTCTTCATATGATGCAAAGTCTCGAATGATACAAGGATGTTATTGGAAATTGCTTTGTCCGATTGGAAAGCACTTTGAGATTCCGAAATAATCAAGGGTAGCACCCTTTTAAGCCTGTTTGCAATCACCTTTGATACAAGCTTATAGATTATATTACATAAAGAAATAGGGCGGTATTCAAAGACTTTTTTGGGACTTTTTACCTTTGGGATAAGAGTGATGAAAGTCTGATTTATGGATTGAGGGATGACACTCGAAGTAAGACAACTCAACACCGCTTCAGTCACATCAGCGCCCATTAACGGCCAATAGTGCTGAAAAAAAAAAGGGAGGGAGTCCATCCGGACCCGGGGCCTTCAAAGGTTCCATTTGATTCAGAGCCGTGACCACCTCTTCCTTAGTATACTCCCCATTTAGCACTTCATTCATCTCCTCCGTTACAGAGCAAGGCATACCCGCCACAACTTCCTCCATACTACACGGATTTGATGAGTTAAAGAGGAGTTGGTAGTAATTGACCAAAATCTGTGAAATCCCATCCTCATCCGAGCACACCTCCCCACTCGGATCTTCAAGAGCGTCAATTCGATTCCTTCTAAACCGATGAGACGCTCTACTATGGAAAAACTTTGTATTGTTATCACCCTCTTGCAACCATAGAGCTCGAGATCGTTGTTTCCACATTTGTTCTTCCTTAACCAGAAGCTTTGAAATATCTAACTTCAACCTTTGAACCCGAGAGAAACTTCCACCCCTTATAGCCTTTTCCTCAGCCACTCTCAAGAGATCTTTTTTCTCCCTAAGGCTTCGGGTCACATTACCAAAGGCCACTTTGCTCCACCACTTCAAATTCTTGCGACACCTCTCCACTTTTCCTTCCACTCTGCTCATCGGACTACCATGATAAACATGGGACCATGCATCCTCAATGACTTCTCTACACCCCTCATCCCTCATCCACATTTGCTCAAACTGCCAAGGTTTGTTCACTCGCTTAGGTATACCCAATGAGTGAATCATAATCGGCTTGTGATTCGATGTACCACACTCCAAATGAACTACTTTCGTAGCCGGAAACATAAAGAGCCAATCCGCCGTTCCAACCGCTCTATCAAGTCTCTCCCACACTGTATGCCCCTCCCTATGCCCATTGCACCAAGTGAATTTGTTACCACTATATCCCAAATCTTGAAAGCCACATTCATCCAACACGTCCCTAAACTCCTCCATTTGCCTACTTGGTCTATGTCTCCCCCCCAATTTCTCATGGGCTCGGATAATTTTGTTAAAGTCCCTCGCACATATCCAAGGCAATGTAAATTTTGCTTTTAGTCTTCTCAAAGTGGCCCATGAAATATAGTGATTACTTGTTTTGGATTCCCCATAGAAACCGGTGAATCTCCACTCCCCTTCCTTTCCTTTATTAATGATCGCATCAATATGATTTGGCGAGTAAGTATCAACCGAGAAATCCACTTCTTTCTTCCAAAAAATCACCACCCCTCCGCCCCTCCCTTCTCTTGAAAACTCAATCATACCATCAAACTTCAACTTGTCGCGTAAATAAATTAGCCTAGCTTTTTTCGACCATGTTTCGGCTACAAACATGATTGAGGGAGAATGAGCCCGAATTAAATCACCAAGCTCCTCATTTCAAAGTTGATGTTGTATCAAAGAGACAATGTTAAGATATGGGTTGTTTTGCCATTGAGTTAGAACTTTAACTACCAAAATGAACTCTAACCAAAAAAGAAATAAAAGGTGTTATGATATTTAGTATGTTGGCTAAATTATGAGTAAAAAATTAGTTGTAATATCAAATTTTCATTGTAATTTTTTTTTCCAATTTCAATTGTAATTGATTGGTGCAATATTTGAGGATCAATTAAAAAAAATCTCTCCATGCTCTATGGTACATATTTGAAAAGTTCGGCTGAGTGAACTTAGAAGTTAGTTGGGCGTTTTTAGACAATTCAAAATTTAGTTACACAAAAAGTTTTGCAAGAAACTTGCCCGACATTTGATTGAGCGAGTCTTTTATGGAAAGCTACGGACTGGGCTTTCTCAATTATTTATGTGTCCAATCAACACTCCATTGTTACTCATATAAGAACAAAATTATTACCCTATATAAAATCAGAAGATAGGTTGAGACTACATTTTTCCCTAAATGAAAATCCTTACATTTACCATCTCCAATTGACGATCCTTGAGGGGAAATTCGCACCTACAACACAAGATCACCATATTGTGATGTTGGGGGACTGTAAAAACAGTGGCTAAATCATCAAATGTAGCAAGAGCAGAGAGCTTGAATACTAGATAGGAAAACTACATGTACTGGAGGTTTTGTAAGTTTGATTGCATCTCAACTTCTTCATGGTGGATTTTATGAGTTGGGCTAGGCCCTGGAGTAGGGGTATGCATGGGTCGGGTTGAGGGGATTTTTTGACCCAACCCACCATGGTGGGTCAAAAAAAATTCAACCCAACCCAACCCATCACATAAATCTAACCCAACCCAACCCAACCCAACCCACATGGGTCGGGTTGAACCCATGGGTTTGAAAATTTTTATTATTATTTATTATTAAATTGAGTAGAAAAAAATATAAATATTAATATATTAAAAAAACCTAAAAATTAGTATCAATATAATTCCTTAATGGTAAACAACACTAATAACTAAACAACAATAGTAATTTATTAGGGTTTGTGTGAACTAATTGGCTTTTATATAGGATAATAAGAACTTGTTATTTTAAAAAATTTATTAATTATATAATATATATATATATATTAAATTAGTATTAGTAGGAGAAACCGAGGAAGTGCTGCTCTACAGCTGGTTTTAAAAAAAATTATTAAATATATAATATATTTTAAATATATATTAAATATAGGTGGGTTGGTGGGTTGGGTCGGGTTTGGCGGATTTGTAATTTTTTTACCCAAACCCAACCCGATCCGCTATAAAAAAATATTTTGTAACCCAACCCAACTCACCAAGCCTTAAAAACCGACCCAACCTGACAGGTCGGGTTAGATCGGGTCAAATTTGGCGGGTCGGTGAATTTTCTGCACACCCTTACCCTGGATTATTTTCCCTCTTGCATTTTCACTTCGTGAAGAATTTTTTGTCTCGTGTGTACGGCTGTTCTTGTTGTAGTTGATTTTACTATTTTATCCAAATAGCACTGTAACCTGGACTCTCTCCCCCAAAAAAAAAAAGTTACCTTGGACTGTATATTGCAAAGTCAATAAAATTGATAATTAGCTGTGCGTAGGGCGGTGGGGGTCTAAGACTCTAAATATCAGGTATCCCCATTATCAAAAGGTCAACTATCCCAATAATCAGAATAGCAAATCGATCATGGAATCTAAGCAAATCATTACAGCAAGATTACTAGTTCATGATTTTCTTATTCTATTCACTTCTTTAATCTATTCTTCACACACTAATTAATGTCAAATTAAACAAAAATAGCAGGAAGCTTAGAGTATAAACTGCGAAAGTTCGTTTTTTTTCAGTGCACATGCACATGTTGTCTTCCTAATAGAATGCTTCATAAGCAAACAATTATAATAATTTAAATTAAAAACCCATTTGTTTGCGATAATGTTCCTTGTTGGGACCTTTTAGATGTTTAATCTAAACACTAACATTTCGGTTCCTGTGGCATCAAAATTAAATACTTGGGCATCAATGTTAAGTCATTCATCCCAACATTCATGGTTGGTAATAACCTTCTCAGAATATACAAACTGCAAATCCACATGCCACGCCAAAACTTAACTCTTTAATAAAGAAAGGAATCCACAATATTCTTTTTATTAATTATAAATTAATACAGGATTAAGAATGAGTTTAACTTTTACTTATATTTCTTTATTTACATATTAAAAAATATAGTTTTTGGTAAATTAAAGATAAATACTATATTTACAACCGTTTTTATAATAAATTTTAAGTGAAAGGTTATTATTATAGACAAAAAAATAATTTTAATAGTAAATTCAAATTATAACCAATAACATAATTTATCACTTAAAATTTGTTGTGAAAATATCGTAAACATGAAACTTTTAAAAGTAATAGGTCCCGTTTGGTAAAGTGATTTAACAACATATTTTCAGTTTTTAAATAACATTACACATATTTCTATATACTTTTTTACCTAAGCATATTTTAAAAAAATACAAACAACATTACCAAATGTTCCTATTATTTGCAAAATAAACAGCGACAAGAATTATTCTGAGTTTTGATAATAGTTTTTTAGTTTATGTGAAATGACGACAATGGCCTCAAACGACATCTAGTGCTAGTCTAGCAAAAGCTAGCAATAGATGTCGACGTGGTCATTGCATGCCTTTGCAACAGTAGCATTGGGGGGAGGAAAGCCATGTGAGTTTGAACAGCTTTTGTCTTCAATCTCCATCAGGGCATTAGAGACGACGTCACCCCAGTTTGCTCACATAGTATGAAAGAACAGGGCAAATTCGTCATTGACAAACCCCACGTGAAGATACTGACAGCAAAAAACATGGCAATGTTAGTGATATTTGCTCCTAATCTAGGGGCTTTTTGTAGACTCTCAATGCATATAAGCCCATGCTTGCTCACCCTGTTCTGCTCTATTATGTGTTTTCACACTTCTTCTCTCTTCTAAAATTTTAGTGTGAGCTTAAAACTTCACTATGAGAAGGATCGCTTTACTGTCGGTGCTCTTTTGCGCCACCTGCCACATCTCCCTAGGCCTATCCATCCCTGACGGTTAGCTACCTACCTGTTTATATATAAATACATATATAAAATTTACATACCTAGCTACATGTATATATATGCATTTACTTTTAAGCTTCTTTTAAAAAAATGGATTAAGAGAAATGATTTGTTGGGCTATCTTGATTTTCAAAGTAGTTGATTGTTGAATGTTGAGATTTGAGATTTGAGATTTGTTTCTTTACTTCTTTATGTTCATAGAAGTGGATTTTTTTTTTTTTTTTTTTTTAATAAAGAATGTGGGTGTCTAAAACTCTTCGAGTATTATATGTGTATAAAATTAATTACAAAGGGGAATCGCTCCAAGTTATTTAAGATTTACCAAAGGAACTATTTTTTCGTAGTTAAGTAGCTAGAGTAATTACGTACGGATTAAAAGTAGAGTTTTTAAGGCAGTTTTGCAAGTGACCAATCCATGACTCGTGTATCTGGAAATTCCCAGGGATTACTATGTCGGTCTGCTCTTCAAAAATCTTACTTTTTTTTTTTTTTTGGTTTTTTGTGTGGTTATTTGGGTTCCATGATGGTTTGAGCTAATAGATACCTTTTGGTTTTGAAATTTGAATCTTCTGATATACATGTAATAAATTTGTCAGTATCCCACGTGCTATGTGATTAAACCCTTCACTGTGTGGCCACTGTTTAGCCGGTTTTGGTAGAGTACTGTCAAATTGTGATTAATTTGGAACTCTTTTTTTTTTCTTTTTTTTTCTTTTTTACTGCTCGTCAAAATTGTTGAAAAGTTGTGGGTAAAAAGGATGTGTGGTCCTAAATTTTTTCTACTGGAAATGCACATGAGGTTTAACTTATACCCGGAAGATAAGAACCAGAAGATAACAACAAATTTATTAGCAGCGCAAGGTCACCGTGAATTCGTAACATAGTATTGATTGTAGAAGAGTAAAAAGCTGGCCTCAATTCTTTTTTCTTCTTACAAAAAGAAAAAAGAAAAAAAAAATCACTTCACCACATTGCTTGGAACCTAAAATGTTCTGGCTTACATAATTTTGAAAAGTACCTTTTGTTATTACATTGGTTTACCGGGAGCTATGTTTTTGTAAGTGTAACTTTCAAGTTTCATGTACTTTAAGATTAAATAAAGAGTATGGCACAATATTTTCAAATCAATTTTATGATAAAGTTTAAGTGGTAAATTGTTACTTGTTTTCGTTTGGACCTATTATTAATATTATTAAGTTTATACACATAGTATTCACAGCACTAATGACTTAAAGTCTTGGGTTTTCTTGTAAATTGCATCTTGTGTGTATTATTTATATACTAGACCAGTGTATAATAGACACTACTCTTACTTTTTTACTTACCACTTGCGAGTTGTGACCTAGGTTTTATTGTAAAAATATTATACTGCAGCTTTATTCTTAAATTATATCTCATACACTAATCAACATGATTTCCTGAAGTAAATCCCAGGTTTGTTCATTGATTTATGCAGGATTACTACCCAATGGAGACTTTGAGTATGGACCGAAGCAGTCGGAATTGAATGGAACAGTAGTTTTAGGCCGCTACGCCGTACCAAAATGGGAAATTTCAGGCTTTGTGGAGTACATAAAATCAGGGCAGAAGCAAGGGGACATGTTGCTAGTGGTACCAGCAGGAGCCTATGCAGTTAGGCTTGGAAATGAGGCATCAATCAAGCAAAGAATCAAAGTGATTAAGGGAATGTACTATTCCCTTACATTTAGTGCAGCTCGCACTTGTGCTCAAGAGGAGAAGCTGAATGTGTCGGTGGCACCAGACTCTGGTGTGTTGCCAATGCAAACATTGTATAGCAGTAATGGATGGGACTCATATGCCTGGGCTTTCCAAGCAGATTATGATGTTGCTGATATTGTAATTCATAATCCTGGTGTGGAGGAAGACCCAGCTTGTGGACCACTTATTGACTCTGTTGCAATTAGAGCTTTGTACCCTCCTAGACCCACCAACAGTAAGTACTTCTTTCCTAAATTTACATAGCTAGAAAGAAACATGTTGCACTTGCACATATACACTCACATGGGTACCTAGACTTTTACATAATTTAAGAGGCTACCTAAGGAGAGGGAAAAAAAAAAGGCCCATAAGCCCTAACTTTAATAAAGACACAACAGAAAATTGTTTGGTGCATAGTTTACTATTACGATCTGATATTTGTGTGTGTGTGAGAGTTATTATTCTCTATTCAATTTTGAATATTAGGTGTCTCCATTTTGAGCTAAATTTTGATGCATTGAGATCCTATAGGACCACTTCTTATTGTCCTTCACTATACCTCAATGGATTTAATGAGAAGCATGCAAATGTTCCTAACATTTATTAGGTCCCCTGTTCTTGGATAGACATATTACTTTAAATACATCATATATATTTAATGTTAGTATATATAGACAGAGGGGATGCCATTTTTTTCGCCTTGATTTAAGATCGCAAATCTTCAAATGTAGATCTTATAACTGAATCCAAATCTTTTGTCTCACTTTTCCTGCTCCACTCTATACTCCATCAATAAAATCTTACCACGTATTAACATAATTAATTAAATACTATAATTATTGACTTATTAATATTATCATTATTAATTAATGGTAGTATTTAATTAATTAGGTGAATACGTGGTAAGTTTTTATTGGTGGAATATAGAGTGGAGCAGGAAAAGTAGGACAGAAGATTTGGACTCCTTTCCCTCTCTCTCCCTCTCTCTCTCTCTGTCCATCTTTTTGCTTGGTCAATTACTGCATTTTTGAAGTTCTAAGTTATTATGATCATTCCTCAAAAAAAAAAAAAAAAAGTTATTATGATCTTTTTTATTAAAAATAATAAGGATAGGGGCGACTGTAAAAGATTTTATCTAGCTCTTATGTGATTAGAAACCAATGTCAATAACTTTTCTGTCAAGAGCCTGGTTACTTAATAGTGTTGTTGGTGTGGATCTTTTAGAGGAGGGGAATGCCTCATTCCCACTCGTTGTAACAAATAAATTATATATATAAAAAAATTGTTACAACTTTTCCAATTTATTCTTTATTTTATTTTTTATTATCTCTATTTAAGTGTAATTAAAGATGATAATTTTAGAAAATTTATGTTTTATTAAAAAATATATTTAAAGATATCACTTAAAAAGTTTGAATATTTTTAATAGGACCAACAAAAAAACAATGGAAACAGTATTTATTATAATAAAGTCCATTTTTGGCCCTACAACTTTGAGTTTGTTTTCATTTTGACCATTAATGTTTCAAAATTTTCATTTTAACTCTTCATATTTAGTTGCATTTTCATATGGTCTTACAGTTCATTTTGTTAGTGATTTGATCGTGCATAATATATATATATATATATATATATATATATATATTTATATTGTCTACAAGAATGATATTTAGACATTTCATACAATTTTAGACCTAGTATTTCATGAAATAGTTGAATCTGAAAGACACTTAACCGTTAGATTATTAATAGAAATGAACAACATGGCCAATATGAAACATGATTAAACATAAAGGGCTAAGATGACAACAATTTAATACTCAAAGGACTAAAATTCTAAAAGTGTACTTTACTCTAATTATTAACAAATAAAAAGCACAAATTCTGATAACTTTATTGTTGGTTTTAGAATTAACATTAAATCTCCATAGCAAATAAATAAATAAATAACGTTAAACACTCTTCAAATTTATGCTTAATTCATTGGATACTTAACTTATTTTGAGGTTGTAAATTGTAATTGTGTAGCAAACCTATTGAAGAATTATGGTTTCGAAGAAGGACCATATGTGTTCCCCAACACATCTTGGGGTGTACTTATCCCACCAAACATTGAGGATGATCACTCCCCACTACCCGGTTGGATGGTTGAATCCCTCAAAGCCGTCAAGTACATAGACTCAAACCATTTCTCAGTACCCGAAGGAAAACGAGCTGTGGAACTTGTAGCTGGAAAAGAAAGTGCCATTGCACAAATAGTCAGAACCGTTCCTGGAAAAACCTACACTCTCACTTTTGCTGTGGGAGATGCTAGCAACTCTTGTGAAGGGTCCATGATTGTTGAGGCATTTGCTGGTAGAGACACAATCAAAGTGCCTTATGAATCAAAGGGAAAAGGTGGGTTTAAACGTGCTGTGCTTAAGTTTGTGGCTGTTTCTACTCGAACACGAATAATGTTCTTTAGCACATTTTACACCATGAGGAGTGATGACTTTTCTTCACTATGTGGACCTGTTCTTGATGATGTGAAGCTGGTGAGCGTTCGTCACCCACGACGTATGTACTAAGGAGGCTAGTGTTAAAACACATATTTAGTGGCTTGGATATGTTGGATCTTTAGTCATACTATATGAGTGAGTAATTTTGTTTCTAAGGAAGTAATGGGTTTTAGTGTGAGCTTAGAGCATAATTGGAAAAATAATATATACTAATTAATGTTACAATACCATATGGTAGTGTGAGTGTGTTTATGTGATATGTACTTTAGCCAAATAAATGAGAAAAATGAATGTTATTCAAGTATATACGCATCAAATACTCGGCCCAAAAAAAAAAAAAAAAGTACGCATAAAATATTTGAATAGTTGAAATTTGATTCAATTTATTAGTGTGTTTTGAGGAAAGGAGACGGGAGAGAATTTAATGAAAGCTTATTTGGATATTTTTTAAAGGAAGATTAGTAAGGGTTGGGGAGGGGGGGGGGGGGGGGGTATGATGATGTCTTACCCCTACAAATCGTTCATTTTAAATTTCTGTTGCATTAACAAATTTAAATAATCAATTTTGTTCTTATGATATCAATTAATATCTATTTCTCTAATAGCAAAATATAGTCATAATTGTCAATTTAAATAACCATTTCTCTTATTTATTCTTACCATATTTAATTTTTCAAACATCCAAATAAAGGGAAGATGTATCTATTTTCTTTCCTCCTATTTAATTTTAAAACATTCAAATAAGGGGAAAGGTTAACATTTTCCTTTGGTTTTGGAAAACAGAGTACGTGAAAGAGAGAGAAATAGAAATGACAAAGTTTTGAAAGTAGAGAAGAATAGGGAATGATGTAATCCGTTATTAATGGAAATGAGGCTTAATTGCATGCACACAATCAAGATTTAGATATTTACAAATGAATAGGGGCAACAACTTTAGTTAAAATTCTAACACATAGTCACTGCCTAGAATCTTAAATGCTAACTAACTCCATTTGTGGCCAATCACGGGATACACATGATGATGTGTAATTACGCTTTAATACACGCGATGTGTAGCATGCCTAGGATAAATAAAATGATTATGTAGCTTTTCATAACCAAATAAACCCAATTAAGGTAACGACCTATAGCTTCAGTAGACAACTATAAATCTATATGTCGTTGCCAAGATCTTTTTTGTCCTTTCACCTTCCCCTCTTCTCTCCTCTCCCTATACTTTTCTCTTCCTCCAAACTTCTAAGCACAATGAGTATTCCTCCCCTCTCCCCTTTTTGGATTCCATTTTGATCATTAATGTAAATATAAGTTGCACAATCCTATAGAGGTGACATTTCAAATAAAGAAGTAGCCAAGTAGAGCTCTAATTAACCCAAACACCAATGCCTCTTGGATGTGGCAAAGTCTGGAAAAGGCAAAACTAATGTTGAAGGAGTGTGTATGCCTATGATAAGTTGGAAGTGGTTGCAACATTTTAATTTGGTATGATGCTTGGATTCATTACCCCCCCAAAGCCTAGAGAGGAAGAGAGCAATAACAATTTCTTAGTAGTGGCTCAACTGTTTAATCAAGATATATCAAGTTGGGAAATTAAAAATTTCAAGCTCTCTTTCTCTGGACAAGACACAATGCCAATTAAAGGAGTACCAACGAGGCATCATGAGATTTAAAGGCTGACGAAAATTTTCTATTCCTTAATGATTTTTTGAAAAAGTTAACAAATATCTTAAAGGTATTGGTTTAAAAATTATTTTTAAAAATTTTTTATAAGAAAAAAAAAAAAAACTATTTTTTTTGATAATTTTTTATATTTTTCATAAAAATTGTATCAAATTTTTCTTAGAAATGTCTATTAAACAAATATCTTAAGGGTACCTGTTAACAGCATCATTGTTTTTGAAGCACCTTGGCTGTAAAATTCAAATTGGAGATGTAATTCCAGTTTTTGAATTTGTGTTATATTTAAGTATAAGCAAAGATAATATTAGTTGTTTGGAGAAACTATTGGCTATTGGGCTCTGGTTTTCGGCCTTGATCCATGCAAAGACCAAACTCCAGAATGTCCGTTACAAAAAAGAAAAGAAACAGCTCTTCAATAAGGTCGGCCACACGTGGACATCATCAAAAGAGACCGAAATGAAATCGGACGGCCCAGAGAGCTGCGTCAGGTTGAAGCTACCACTAGGGCCATTCAAAAAAACTCCTCTTATTGTATATATTACATATAAAACCCCTCACAAAAACACTCCTTCTCTCTTATTTTCTAGCTGCGCCACTCACCAAAATACTACTCACAACAACAACAACAACAACACAAATTCAAATATGGTACGCCTTCGATCTTTCTCTTTGTTTCATATTTTTCCAAGCCACTCTTAAAAAATAAAAAAAATTTGTTTTAGTTTTTAATTTTATATTAGAAACCAAATGTATAAGCTGTTTTGCATTTTTTAGATTTACAGATTTTTTGGGTTTTTGTGGTTTTTTTGTAGGCTTTGCCGAACCAACAGACCGTAGAGTATCCAAGCTTCAAGCTTGTTATTGTTGGCGATGGTGGAACCGGTAATTTTTTTTTTTTTTCATCATTAATTTGATTTACCGATCAAGATCTGTTTGGTTCCTGAGAAAATGTAATGATAGGAGAAACAAAAAAAAAAAAAAAACCTTAATCATCTATATTTCAAGGGTTTATTACCATTTTATAGGACTGTTTGTTTAAACAAGATCGCAAATTATTATCTTGGTTTTCTTTGTCATTTCCATTTTGTGCAGTTAGGTTGGTACTGATGAATTGATTTGGCTTTGTTTTTTAGTTTTTTTTTTTTTTTGGAATTCATATTGGATTTTGTCGAATCGATCTTTCGTTTAATTTTTTGCGTAGTGAAAATGAAATTGAATGTGTTGGAACACTGCAGGTAAAACAACATTTGTGAAAAGGCATCTTACCGGCGAGTTTGAGAAAAAATATGAACGTAAGTTCGATGATCTTGACTTTTATCTCCTGTTTTTTTAAGAGAAAAATTGTTGAAAGTGATTTGTTTGTGGGTTTTGGTTTCTTTGTTAAGTTTTGATTCATTGTTGATGTTTGAATTCATTTTTATATACAGCAACTATTGGTGTGGAAGTTCATCCTTTGGACTTTTTCACTAACTGTGGGAAAATCCGTTTCTACTGCTGGGACACAGCTGGGCAAGAGAAATTTGGAGGTCTTAGAGATGGATATTAGTGAGTATTCTGTGAATTTAGTTTGGGAAAGTTTCTTTGTTTTTCGACTATAATATTTGCTTTTGATTCATATGAATTCCAAGTGAAGATAGGTAATCCTGTAACTATGTACTTGGTTTTGTTTGCAATTACAACCTGCTAGCTAGAGGCGTTTTTGCTGATTAAATTGTTCAATATGACTTGATGTGAGCTTTGTATGTTAATATGAATTTCTCAAATTTTATAGCTATTGCCTGTTTACATGCACATATGAGTTAAAACGTACATAATCTGATCATGCTTCCCATGCTCAGCTGGGATTTTACCCACCGCTCAAAACTCCATCATCAAGTCCCATGTATTTTCCTTAATTATTATTTTGACTTCTTGAACAACAAGAGTTAAAAGTATTCTTTGTTTGATAAAAATATTGTTTATTTAATTTTTTTGTTTTTGGGTGTTTTATAATATCACCAGAGTCTGGAATCTTGCAAATGTAATGTGTCTGTTTTGGTTATTGTATTAAAAAGCATGTTCATCATGCAGCATCCATGGGCAATGTGCAATTATCATGTTTGATGTTACTGCCCGGCTGACATACAAGAATGTTCCAACATGGCACAGGGATCTTTGCAGGTATGTTTAAAAATGCCAACTTTTCACCTGTTAGGTTTTAGTGCCTTTCTTCAGGCTTTGTTGGGTCTCATTGCCACTTCATGTGTTGCTGATTTTCAGGGTGTGTGAAAACATTCCAATTGTTCTTTGTGGGAACAAGGTTGATGTGAAGAACAGGCAGGTCAAAGCAAAGCAGGTTACTTTCCACCGGAAGAAGAATTTGCAGTACTACGAGATATCAGCAAAAAGCAATTATAATTTTGAGAAGCCTTTCTTATACCTTGCCAGGAAACTAGCAGGGTAAAAACTTGTAGTTTCTGATGGAGAGAAGCTATTTCCCCCCTTTACTTTCAAACCTACCTATAGTTTTACAGAGTTCATTTTAAGTAATATAATGCAATATGCTTGTTGGTGTAGGGATGCTAATCTGCATTTTGTTGAATCTCCTGCCCTGGCTCCCCCAGAAGTGCAAATTGACTTGGCTGCACAGCACCAGTAAGCCTTCTTTTATAACTATAAATTTCCTTTTTTACATACTAGGTATGATGAGCAGAGTTGTTTTGAGTCTCCAATTAATTTGGATCTTAAACCTTTGTATATCTGTTGGTGATTTCCACAGGCATGAGGCTGAGTTGCAGCAAGCAGCTAGTCAACCCCTTCCTGATGACGATGATGATACATTTGAGTAGATTGTTGGGGTATTCTTGTTGGCAGAGTTTCTTATCAAAAGATTTATGAGAGTCCTTGAGCCATTTTTCCAATTGCTAGCATCTGGTTTATATTGACAATCATACATTTTTGGTTGTATCATTTTGAGGATGCTGGGTGTTGTACCAGTGGTGTGTGCTATGTTTTGATTTTACTTGTTTTTATGTCTTTGGGAGTTACATATGTGATATTTCTACATAGAAGAAATTCAGTGTCTTTTAAGTTTTGGATTAATTCAGTTTATAGCCCATGTGGCCCGGTTCAGATCTTTTGTTGCCTTGTTTGCCGCCACCTCTTTATGGTCTGAGAAATTTTTTGTTTTGGTAGGGGGTTCATACCGCATGGCAGATGTTATATGTGAAATTTCTGCACTTAACTTTGTATGAATCCAGGTTGGGAAATGATTCGCAGGTGTGAGATTTTTTTTATTAACTTTTACGTTCTTTTTTAAATAGATATCAATAGTTTGGTCCAATCAGAATGAGCTCAATTTTTTCTGTGGATTTTTCCCATCTCGAAGAGTGGGATGGGTCGGAAATAGTTTTATTTTTTATTTTTTTATTGGTGGTAAAAAACGGATTTCATTAACAATCAAAAGAACCAACACCTACAGAATCGAAGTGTAGGATACAGGTTCCTTTCTTAAGAGTTCGTTAGGAGGATTTTTTTTCATAGAATCAAAGTGTATTTTTTATACATTGTTATAAACTAATAATAGTTTAGGAGTTAATTTTAGAAACTTTTTATGGAAAAAATAAAAAACTAATTAAAATTGTTGAAAGGGCACTTATTAATATGACTCTTTAAATATAATATATCCTACTTCACCTAATCTAACTCCTTGTTGAGTTGGATTTTTAAATGGATATTAAAATAGGTTAGGTGTGGTTATGCATATTCTTTAACATGTGATATTATATATATATATTTTTTTTTTTGGGAAAAACAATATGATAATATGTTGGGATTGAAGGGTATAAAAATTGGATTATACACCATATCTTTATGGAATTTTTTTTCTGGATATCTTTATGGAATTTAATTTTTAAAACAAAAACATACGTAAATGCACACAAATTATTAAAAAAAAAAAAAAAAATCCTTATCAGTAGTTGGACCTCTTCTTGTTAAAGCGTCGGTACATTTGTTTGCTTCACATACACATGACTCATCTTCACTTAAAAATTTTAACTAATGAGAGTTCTGCAATTCAAAATAAAAGAAGCATGATCTAAATTATTATTATATTCCTCCATTATCCGTCCAAACACAAATTTAGCATATATTTTAATTTCCACCATCACAAGATTCAAATTTCTACGCGTTACTAACCATTCTCTTAAAGTCCATAGCTTTGCATCAACACTTGTGGGAACACCAATAGGCACCAGCCAAACCCAGATTGTCCAAAAATGAGCCATCCCAATTCAGCTTAAACCAGCTCAGCTCATTTCGTAGTATCTTATTTATAATTTATATTTTTTATACATATATTATGATCATTCCCATAACACTTAAATTCCATGTCTCTCTCAGCACGCAAGGCCACCCTTCCATTCTCTTTCATCTCTATTAAGGAAGGTCATGGTTGACCTTTTCTGTCCTTAGTGGTTTTAATTCATGGTTAGATTTAATTTATGTGAATGTAAAGGTGTAAATGATATCATGGTATTTAAAATTCAATTCTACGAAATAAGGGAGGCAGTTTGGTAGCCCTATTTATGAACAATTGGTGATTTTTGTTTTTCGGTTTTAAAAACACAATTAAAATACCAATTAAAAAGGCCCTTAAATCATAGTTATTATTACCATACTGTATTATCGGTTAAACTACAAATATTGTGTTCCATAAGATAACACATTGTTTTGAAGATGAATACTGTGTTAAGAAATTATGTGGTTTCATTCCATTAAAAACTGTGGAACATGTTGATTAATTCATTTGACTCGCGGATAAAACACAATATCTCATAGAAAAACAAGAATCAATATCTTTTGTCACACTCTCCTTGTATTACTATGTTCCACAAATAAGAACCTAGCATGTGTCCACTTATTTAAGAAAATCCTAATTCTATACTTATTCTTATTTTAGTTACCTAAAAATAAATATATAACACAACACATCTCCACTGCCACCATCAACCACCACTCCACTACTACCACTAGTAGAGGTAGTCGACAACATCAATGTCACAATTCACGGCCATCCATCGCCACCAAGGTCGTTGAGAAGAATGGGAGAGGGATGGTGAGAAAAACCCAACACATCACCACCACCACCACCATGTACCTTCATTAGATTCAACGCCATCAATGCTACCATAAACTGCCTTCTATTCTTGTTTTTGTTTTTGAATGATTTTGATTGAACATTGGAATGTGTAGATCGAGTTGCTTGAAGATTGATGAATACTTTGGTGACAATTCTTGTTTTGTGGTTTTAGATCTTTGAGCTTTAATTGATTTTTGTACCATCATTTGAAATATTGTGTCATCTCCACCCTCCCTCCCACTCTCGATCTTCTCAAAGACCTTTGCAACGGTGGACAGTTGTGAATGGCAGCCTTGATGTCGTCAGCGACCTCCACTAGTAGAGCTGGCAGAGTAACACAAGCTGTGGTTGGTGGTGGTAGTGGGGATGTGTTGGGTTACACACACGTGCGCGCGCGCACACACACACACACTAAAATAAGAATAAGCATAAAATTAGGATTTGCTTAAAAAGAGGATACATGACAGGTTCTTATTTGTGGAATAGAAAGTGGTACAAGGAGAGTTGAACAAAAGATGTTCATTTGAAAAACATAATCCTAAAGCAAATAGACCACTTCTAACTTGTCGGGCACACCCCTACCCACATGGATTGAGATCAGGTACACTACGTAAGGTATTGCACCTAATGCAATAACTATCAAGGGTTGATATTGAGAGTTGAAAAAAACAACTTTTAATTTTAACCCTTGAATAAAAGAAGTAAAAAAAAAAAAAAAAAAGAGTAAAAGAAATTAAAGTTAAAAAGTAAAAACGTTTGTGAATGGGGAGGGGATAATTGCACTGGGTGGTATTGCACTCGATCCTAATCCCTACCCACACAGCTACACCTACTTGAGTCGTCACTCCATTTGTTACTACATTTTTTTTTTTTTTTTTTTTTAATATCAAAAAGACTATTCTAATATAAGGATAAAAGGAGATCCGAAATCTGCCTTTAATTTTCTTAGTTCACAGATTTTTTTATAAAAAAATTATCATATATAAATTATGATATTTTTTTTATTTACTTCTAGGATTTACTTTTCTATATGATTAAAATTATTAGTTATTGGTTTTTTTTAATATATATATATATATATATATATATATATAAATTAGGATAGATGATCTGCATGTCTCAATATATAATTATGTATAACATTTTCTTAATAATTCAGCTAACAAATTTGTTTATGTGATGTTGTGTTAAGATTTTTGGACGATATTATTTGGATATTGGATAATCTACACGAATGTTGTGTTTAGTTTTTTATATTTACTAAAATTTATTTCATACGATATATTTTTTAAAATTTTGTGGTTATAATTTACATTGATCGAATATTTTTATTTATTTTTAGTTATTTTGAATAATTATAAAATATATTAATTAATTGATTAATTTATGTACGATTCAATTAATGAACAACTGGTTTTTGTGTGTGTGTATAAGATGAACTTCTGGTTGAACTAGTGAACTAGTTCTTTAGTCGTGTCAACTTTCAAGTCAATTTTGATAACTATGCTTTAAATACATAAATTCAATGAGTCTCTCTAAATGTTATCTTTTTTGGTATTGTCACAATAGGTTTTAGAAATTTGTTATTTATTGTTAGAAAACAAAAATTGAAATTTATTTCCTAGGTGTTTCCATGCTTCATATATATAGAATGATGCTGAATTTTACCAAGGCAGGGCCCCTTAGATTCATTCCTAAGGCGTAAACCAAGAATACATGATTCCACTAGCGAGAACTCTGTATCATGTATCTTCTTTTTATTCTTTATTTTCTCTCAGCCATTCCTCTTTCTCTCTGGTTGGCAACATTAGTGGATGTAGAGCTCGAGTTTGAGTCATCAAAAACCCTAAAAGGTTTGTTGCTGAAGCCAAGACACCAAGCCCAAGGTCAAGTCTAATTTTTTGGCCCAGGCTCACTCCACAAAGGTAGGTTGATCAAGTTCATCTATGCCAATTTCGATTTCATTCTCAACCCACTCACACAGCATTAGATAATAGAGTTAATTTGGACCAATTCCAAGCGGGTGGTACAAACTGAAGAGCAGTCTAAGTTTAAGATAGAAGATAGAGCAGTCTAAGTTTAAGATAGAAGATACGTCATTACTCACTAGGAGGATAAACATAAGCCAACTTTAGGAAGTTGATCCACAGTTTCCATGTAGTTATGCTGAATCTTTGACTTCATGAAATGCCCCAAGAGAATTCCTGCATTCATTCAAATTCGGGTTTAAGAGCCTATTAGAATTTGAGTTGCTTGAGAGATAGTAGCGTGACAACTTCAGACAGAGGCATCACAATCAACAATTATATTAAGAAAACCCAGAATTGAATATGAGGCCCAATTAAAAATGAAGAAGGGACCTGGCCCACTTTGGAGCGAAAAAGAAAAGTGTTGTAAAGTCTGTACTCTGTAGAATTGAATCTTGAATTTTGTAACTTAAAAAGAGGATCACAGTGTTGGAAACAAGAGAGGATTCTTTCACATTTTATAAAAGCTAAAATGGAGGAATTTTTGGTGTCCCAATTTCTGATTCCAAATAATTTTTAATTTCCTACGCAAACACATAGTCAAAACGGAATCTCAAACTTCTGGGTTCGAATCGAACCCAAATAAAACCAAAAAAAGTGGGGCAGGAGGGAACGCTAACTTGTAGAAGGGAGAGAGAGGATAAGGCCTAACAATAATGCTACGTCCATCACATTTTTACATCAATTTTACAACAAATCTTAGTGTAAATTGTTAATGGTTTTAATTTAGGTCTACCATTAATAATTTTTTTTATTATCTAATAAAAGTTTGCCACCTAAAATTTGTCCTGAGAATAATGTTAATATATAACGCTAAAAACTCGTCAAGCTTATTGAACTCGAGAATAACATTTTTATAATATTTTCACAACAAATCATAGATACTAATCTGATATTATTGGTCTTAAATTGAACCCATCATTAAAATTATTTTTTTACCTACTAATAACAGCCCATAAGAACATGTTATTTCAAATTAATTATAAAAGTATTGCCTGAATTATTTTTTGTAAAAGCATTGCGTGGAGATTGCATTTCTCTTGAAACTTGCACAAATAAAATAAAAACGGAAATTGCGTGTAGCGTAGTGGAAGTGTAACTAACCGAACGAAGTGTAAAGGTGTAGGGCTATAATTGAAGCGGAAAATTTAAGCGGGATTGGTACCAATAGCGTGGAATAAAAGTCAGGAACCCATATATAAAGATCTCAAGAGCCATCAAACAGAGCACATAATAAAAACTCTCAAATTCCAAATACAAAAATCCAATCTCCCTCTGTTTCGTATCAACAAAAAATTGTGAGCCCCTTTCTTTCTCAGGTAATAATTGTTGTTGTTGTTGTTGTTAGGGTTATTATTGTTTGTTTGTTAAATTCTGATGTAAGTATTCACATGGCAATCCATGGTGTGTATTACTGTTATTAGGCGGCAATGAATCAGACTCAGGCCACCACTCATCAGGATCCCCCTTGCTTCAAGCTCGTCATCGTCGGCGATGGCGGAACTGGTACATTTAAATTTTCAGAATCCTTGTTGATTTTGTTGTTGTTGTTGGATCAATTATGTTTTTTTTTTTTTTTTTGGATTGATTGATTGATTGCGTTTGTGAATTGTGCAGGCAAAACCACGTTTGTGAAACGCCACCTTACTGGAGAGTTTGAAAAAAGATATGAGCGTAAGAACATGAATACAACTCAACTATACAACAATCTCATAAATTTCTCCTTTTGTTTTTCCGATTCTGATTCTTTTAGGTTAGGTTAGATTAGGTTTTGCTCTGTAAATAATTGATAATAATAATAGAATGTGGGAAATTGTGTTTTGATCACAGCAACAATCGGCGTGGAAGTTCATCCGCTGGACTTCTTCACGAATTATGGGAAGATCAGGTTCAACTGCTGGGACACTGCTGGTCAGGAGAAATTCGGTGGACTCCGCGACGGATACTAGTATGATCTTAAACCTTTTTGTGAAAATTGAGATTGAGTTTTTGGTTATTGCATGTATAGAAACTTGGAATTCTTGCTTATATTAATAATGCCTTTTAATTTCCTTCTACATTAAGAGAATACTAAAAGAACAAGAAATTGTGCTTTACTAAATAAGCCCATCTTGTGTTGTTTTGGATTTTGATTCAGCAATTTATAGTGTCTGGACTCTGGTTCTGTCCTGAGTCACTGCATTTATTTATTTATTTTTTCGAACTTTTTTGTTTTGTTGTGTTTAGTTCTACTTTGTTATAGGTAAACTGGTTTATATCTTTCATTCATTCATATCTGACATTTGGTTTTTCTGAACTTTTTTGATTTGCAGTATTCATGGACAGTGTGCTATCATCATGTTTGATGTCACAGCTCGATTGACATACAAAAATGTTCCAACATGGCACCGGGATCTCTGCAGGTGAGTTAATGTAATTGATGATGCCCTTTCGTTTTCTTTTTTTAATTTTATGTTTCATCTAATCTATCATAATGCTGCTACAATGGCTGCTGTTCCTAGGACTATAAATGAACTGAGCTTATTATGAACAGTTGGAGCTCGGTTTGGGATAATTATTGTTCATGTTCGTTTTAATAACAAATGAGCCAAACTTGGGCCTAATTTAGGCTTTAGTTTAAACAATCTAAGCTCAAATATAATATACATACAAGTTCATGAACATAATTGTGAATATGAGACTCGATTTAAGTATATATAATATATACGTATGTATGCATACATGTATATAAATACACTTATGTAGACTTGAGATTGGATTGTGTAAGTTTGTAAATGAATTTATAAGATATCAAATTATATTTTATAATTTATTAATAATATAAATATTCAATTTTGTAGTAAAAATTATATATAATTTTAAACAATACAAAGCTGGTGAATCTAAAATTTAGAAGTTCATTAACAAAAAATCACTTTTTCTAATTAACTCAAATAATATAATTTCAATTATAATTTATTTATTAATTATTGGCATTGGAGATTTGTCAATGGGTAAGCAATTTTAGTCATAGTGTTTATTATATACGGGAAAAGTATAAGTTAAAGCTTGTTTGACAAGAAAACAAATCAAGTTTGAACAAGTAATTTAGTTCGGTGATAAGCTCAAGCTCGGCTCATGTTTGAAATAAAATTAATGAACAATCCTAAACTTTTAATACTTGGCTTGGCTAGACTCTTTTACTGCTGTGTCCCTTTTTGCCTTGTACAACTGGTCTTCTAAGTGACTTATTTGTTTCTTTTTTATCAGGGTCTGTGACAACATTCCGATAGTTTTATGTGGTAACAAGGTAGATGTCAAAAACAGGCAGGTGAAAGCAAAGCAGGTTACCTTTCACAGGAAGAAAAATCTTCAGTACTATGAAATTTCTGCAAAGAGCAATTACAACTTTGAGAAACCTTTCTTGTACCTTGCCAGAAAGCTAGCAGGGTAATGTTCTAGTGTATTTATTTCATTTCATTTGAATTTTTTTTGTTTTGTTTTTGTTTTTCATACCGTCTCTGCTTACTGATATGTTCACTGTTAACTGCAGAAATGTTGATCTACGCTTTGTTGAATCGCCTGCCCTTGCTCCTCCTGAAGTTCAAATTGACATGGCTGCACAAGCACAGTAAGTGATAGTCCCTCTCTGATTTTTTATTTTTAACTTTTAAACATGCTTGTTAATTCAATATAAGGGAAAGCACCATAAGTAGACACTGGCTGGGAGTGATTAAATCTGACAATTTACTTGGGCTTGAGCCTTGTGGACTTTTGATGTGAATTGTAGGAACTCAGGAACAGTCGATCATCTAGCCATTCAATAACAAAAACTAACAGTCAATTGTCAGTTTGCCATAGGTCTGACTGGCTTGGCCACTTTTGTGTTAAATTATTCAGTGCACCTGGTTTACATTTCCTCACATAAAAGGTGGACTCCTCATGCAGTCCCACACATGAGATCCACATTTAGGTGAGGGGTGTAATAAACCGGGTGTATGGAATAATTTCTCCAGTATTGATAAGCTAAAATGGTTTAATAAAGGAACCAAACTAGTTGAACTGGTGGCCCTTGTGGGTGATCATTTACTGCTTAGTGACTCCAACTGAAGTCTAATTCTTAAGAAAATTCTTCCAACGATATATTATAATCATTATTCTACTAAGAAATTTTGTAATGAATAGCATGTTCACTGCTATTCCTTTGCTGAATAACTCTTGCTAACATAATTATGGTTGGATTATTATTCAGGCATGAATCTGAGTTGGAGAAAGCAGCTGCACAGCCTCTTCCTGATGAAGATGATGAAATTTTTGACTAATGGGGTCCTGTTCCTGAACTTTAGTAGGCTGTTGCTTCACTAATAGTCTCACAGGTTTTGGTTGTGTACATTGTAAACTTTGCAATGACTGGTCGGTTTGTCCTATACCTTGGGGTTGCTTATGATAGGTTTCATGTCAAAAGCTTAGGCACATTCTGCCATGTTTGCGTTTGGACATGTAGGGTTACATTTTTAGTTTGCTATGTTGAATGAAAAATTTTAGTTTCACAAATTCTTGCTTCTTCAATTGAAATGTATGGATTGGAACTAGAGAGAATATTTTGCAATATGCATCCAGGAAATTTATCAGTGTGCACATGTGGATGGGCGGGTGATTGAAAGTGCACAAGCATCAGGATGTGGCAGATATATCAAAACATTACACTTCTTATGATACGGTTGAGTAGTGCCTGCTGCGAAGTTATTTTCTGTAATCTTGTAGAGGTTTATCTCCACGTCCTGGATTTTGTGTACATTGTAGTTAGAAAACATGAGGTCATGTTGGGTACAAGTTACAACAACCATACGAGATAAAAGTGAATTGCTTCACTTTTAAAAGTCTTCATTATATATTTTGCTCTTGAAATGACACCATTTATCACCGTTGAACTGTGCTCTCTCCCTGTTCTTCTTGATGGTTGGAGAAATCATGACAAGTTTTTGAACTGAGAGCGGTTTGTTGGACCACAAACAGCCGAGGTCCATTTGAAGTTATTGTTTCTTTATGATGTTAAAAGGTATGTTGTTGGCAATGATTTGTTGTGAGATTGGTACATTTTTTTGATAATGGGGTTTTTTTTATTTATAATTTATTATTATTATAAAAGCTACAGTTATAATAGTAAATAAAAACTGGTTGCTTTAAAAAAACAAGAGTTTGAAGGTCAATATAAATATATATATATATATATATATATATATATATATATATGTAGTGGGAGTTACAAATAGGACAGCTTTGGTCAAGGATTAACTCCCTTGAACCCAATACTTCTTTTTTCTGAGGTGGAGACCCATAGAAAATTCATGTTTGCTCAATCAATTACTTTGCAAACCTTACTTGGAAGCAAGGCCCCTTTCATGACATAATCGGGAATAGGACCAGAGGAAGATTGAATAAGAGTGCATTACCAGTAAGAGAGAGAAGGCTAGCTTGCCAACCAGCCAACTTTTCTTAAACCTTTTGGATAACAAAATCAAAATCTCTGGAGCCGTGGTTTGAGACTATCAAAGAAAATCCGTGGTACTTGGCAATTTTTTTTTTTGTTTCTAACATACCCAAGGAGCCACAGATGAGCTTTTGGGTCTCAAGAGATGTGTTTTTTTAGAAAAGGATACGAGATTTATCCTCACTTTTTAGCCCAAGTGGTTATAAAAAATGGATAGCACATCGTCAATAGCAAAAGAGTTCTCAAGTGTTGCTCGGCCGAAGAAAATTAGGTTATTAGCGGCTTTGATGGGTTTCCAAGTCTTTTCAGCATTTTTTCCATAGATGAGAAGCCCAAGATATTCTAGACATAAAAATAATATGTAGGGTGACAAGGAATCCCTTGGCGGATTTCGTGAGACTAGTTAAAAGGCTGAAGCTTTTTTCCATTCCCCGAATTGAAACCAATTCGAATTCTCAATTCTCTACAACGCCTTGGGGATAAATTTTTTTCAGGAAAAATAAAATCATAATTATTTTTGTCTCTATTTCCAGTCATTTTTTTATGTAGTGCAATGGATTCATCAAAATCCTTCTTATTCTTATTTCCTCCATTGAAGAGGATGGAGACAAATGTGGAAGAGATACAATCCATAATGATAGTGGCCTCACTCATCTCTAAAATTTCTTTGATTCTATTTCTATGTTTGATTTCATTTTTATCGATGTTTGATTTCTTGCTCTTAATTTCTATCATAATTGCACCGTTGGGCCCTACCATCAAGGTAGTATTTGTCTTATAATTTGGTTCTTTTAGAGTTATTAATCACTTCATTTTCAACTTTTTAAGGGTTTTGTTTTCAGTTTTTTTTTTTTAGTGCTTTGATTGTCGTCTCAATGGTTTGGTGGTTTTTGAAATTGCTTCTCTTTCTTCAAACCCCCCCCCCCCCCCTCCTTTTTCTTTTCATTTTTATTTTGTAATTATATTTTTTGTCCCCAATTTGTCACATTTGACTTGTACTTCAAAAGTCCTTACTCTAATTAATAATATGCACGAAAACTGTTGGCATAGCAAATAAAATTCTTAAAATAAGATCAATTTAATGACTTGAGCAAATAATGTGAGGGTAGTTTTGTTTGTCATTTCAGAATTTCTCATTCATTAGATGCTAATAAGGACTTTTTATAACACAGGAACACACTAGCTTAAATTCACATATAATGAATAAAATATTGCATCTCAAAGCATCTCCAAATTCTATAGGACAATCCTTTATTAGGCTAAATTCACAAATGATGAATTAAATATTGCAAGTCAAAGATCTCCAAATTCTTGCCCAAATTTATCCCACCCTTTTATTTTACCTCTATTGATGGTCGTTTTTGCGACAAAATTTCTACAAGCCCAATTCCAACCAAGCTCGATTTTCTTGTCGGCCTAATTTATGTATTATATTATATTTTATTCTTTTAAGTATGACCCAAGCTCATGTGACATCATAGAAATTTGAGGGAGTGTAATTTGGAGAGTATGAGTTGACTTTTTTTTAGAACTTTTGCATAAGCTTGAGCTATGCATGTTGCTAAGTGGGCTAGGGACGCTTGCACCTAAAGCTAATTAAAATGGTCAAGTGTTCAAAAATTTCACCCAAATGGATACATATAACTCCTAATGTATGTGGCTGAAGCTTTAAACAAACCAATTTAAGCCCCTAAAAATAAACTGACTCCTTGACCAACTTTTGATGGTTTAGCCACATAGGGCAACTCCCTTTGGGGTTCAATTAGATGGGAATGTGTAGCCCATGTCAACTCATGAAAAATTATGCAAAACAGGATTCTAATTATAGTAACCGTGGTATACCTGGTTATTGTTCATATGCAAAAATGTTATTTTAATATTTTCTTTACTCATAGAGAGAGAGAGAGAGAGATGATTTGGGAGAGTAATAAAAAATTGATAAAGAAATGATATTTGAATAAAATTTAGTATAAAATATATAATATAATGTTGGTGTTTTTGAAAAGTGATTATGTAAAATAGAAAAAATAGGTTCTTATGCTAAAATAAACAAAAAAAATTGCATGAGTTGATGCGAATGCTCTAAGTACTTCAATTCCCACTTCTTTCTCTCAATCTTCATCTCTTGCTGTAAATAAATACCACCACCATACCAACTATATTAAGGGTCTGTTTGGATTGAGGAGGGAGGGAGGGGGAGTGGAGGGGGGTAGAATAGAATTAGTTGAAAATAGGTTAATTTTGGGTCAACTCTACTTTACTCTATTCTACTCTACTCTACTCCCTCTCTTTCTCCCTCAATCCAAATGGACCATAATATTAGAACCTCAGCTTTCAAGTTAAGAAATTACTCCTACATAAATAAATGAATTTAACTAAAGAAGAAGCTGGAAATTTCGCGTACCATTTCAAAGTTAGAGTTTCTTTTCTTTTCTTTTTCTTTTTTTCTTTTTTTTTTTAATTTTTTTTTTTGTGTTTGATCAGATCAGAGCAGCTTTTTGCGTTGGACTCGTAACAAAAAAATATCTCAGGGAGATTTGGTTGTGTTTTTGAGTTGTTGTGTTGCTAAGAAAGTGGAAGAAAAGCTGAATTTGGGGAGAAATTATACAGTCCTCATGGTGGATCACGTCACTTGTCCACCATTCCAGTAAAAGACTTCCACCTATTTAAAATTGTTGAATCAGTATTCTATTTTTATTTAAAACTCCACAATTTTAAATAGGTGGGAGTCTTTTACTAGAATTGTGAACCACATCACTTGTCCACCATGAGAACCTTATGCTGGCTAAACAGAGTTGTCTTCCACACGTGCACTGAAACCAGAGTTTGCTACTCGCTTTAGGTAAAACCCGGAGCCTTTTGCTTTAACCTCATTCTCCTATCTTAAATAAGGCCGGAGCGGTGGCATAAAAGCCTTGGAAAGGCTGCTACGCCTGATTCAACTCACCATTATTATTAGGCCTTTTTTGTCTCCGCGTTACCCTAGTTCCTTAATCCAAATAGCCATAGGAGAAGTTGAGCTAGCTAACCTAAGTTTGTAGCTAAAGTTCTCAAACAAGAGCTCCATTCCCCTTACTCGTATTGCAGGCAAATCTCGTTACTAGTAGTTCTGGTTAGCCTACTTGCCCGAGCACACTCTCAACTTGTAGATGTGCCAATCCCGCCTTCCCCCACGAGAACAGAAAAACCAACAAACCACGAACACCAGCACGCATGAAAATAGCCCTTTTGAAAGCATACCCAAGGAGCGAGCATCCATCCAATCTTCACTTATAGACATAAAATGACCTTATTTCCGTTCGTTAACTACTTATAACGAGCAAGTTAGTAGCCTACCTCGGCTGAATGTTGGGACAAACAGCAATAATCGTGCTTATCCTTCTAATAAAGAAAAAAACCCCATATTAAACTGTTATAATTTCTCGAATTTGGGAAGGGAACAATATTTTTAGATGTTTTTAGTGGCTAAGAAACTGCAAGGGATAAAAAAATTGCAGGATGAGATTTTGAGATTTTTTATTCATTTTAATTCATGGCTTTTGTCCTTTAAATTTCAAATTTATTTAATTCATGGCTTTTGTCCAATTTCGTTAAAAATTTTCCATTAATTTTTTTTCTCACATGAAAAAAAATCTATAAAATTAATAAAAATATTTCATAGATATTTTATGCAAGATTTTTTTTAAAAAAAAAATTCATTAGTTAATGGCATACTTATCGGCAATTTTTTTAATGAAATTGGACAAAAAACCTAAATTAAATAAATTTGAAACTTAGAAAACTCAACTGAACAAATATAAAGTTAGAGAACTGAAATGAATTTCAGTCAAATTTAGAGAATGCAATTTCCATTTTAGCCTAAAACTTACAAGTTGACGTGGCAATAGATAAGATCGGTTAACTTCAATAACCTCATAAATAAATATTTGAATTGCCTTTTTATAATTAGTGACACTCCAGTTTGTAAACTCAATGTAGTAAAACTTATAGAACTTGTAGCACTACTATTTTTTTAAAAAATTATTATTATTATTTTATTAGTCATGTAAGATTTTTTTTTTAATATTTTATTTTTATAAACAATACTATTTAAGACACACACACGTATAGAGGAAGGGAGATGAGACAAGAGAATACACTTACACACCAACACCAAAACTGCATGCAGAAGAGGTTATGTAAGTTTTAAGTGTGCAAATTGTGCTGTAGGTACCAACAAAATGTAAAGGTCAAATTAACAATAACAATAAAATATAAATATGAAATTGACACTAAACCGTAAAGGACAAAAGTGATATTTGTCCCTAAAATATATTATTTTGGTAATATGTTTTTTAAATTTCGGAAAGGCATTGTTTTAGCTGTTTTGTATTCCTTGGTAATTATATATTTAAATTTCAAATTTATTCCAACCAAATAAATAGGTCGGTTGAGACTTGAGAGCAAGAATAATGCTAGTGTCACATAAAGATTAAAGACAAAGTGGCACAACTTGTCCCACGCTCCCCGTTTTATAAACATTGACTTAAAAAAAAAAATTTGTTTAAAATTGCATTTTATTAATGCAAACAAAAACCTCACGGGACCTCTCGCCATAAATATTCATCCACGGACCACAGTTACAACACAAGTGAAAAAACAGAATAAACAATCTGAAACTGAAAGAGAAACACAAACCATGTTGCTGCTGCAAATGCAAGTTCTAGTCCCCATTTTCCTTCTTTTACTTCCCCTTCTCTTCTTCTTCTTTCTCAATTCCAATTCCAAATCTAAATCCAAGGTCCCCAAATCGTACCCTCTAGTGGGTTCATCATTCGCCATCTTCGCCAACCGAAAGCGCCTACACCCATGGCTCTCAGACATCCTCCAAGACTCACCCTCTGCCACCATCGTTCTCCGCCACTCCTACGCAGCCTACCAGGTCTTCTCCGGCAACCCCGCCGTGGTCCAACATATCCTCAAGACCAACTTCCCTAATTACGAAAAGGGCGACATTTCCCGTCGAGCTCTCACCGACTTTCTTGGCCACGGCATCTTCAACGTCGACGGTGAGTCCTGGAAGTTCCAAAGACAAGTCTCTAGCCACGAATTCAGCACCAAATCTCTCCGCAAGTTCGTCGAAACCGGTAAAAACAAAATGAAAAGACGTAAAAGGAGTGCATATATAGATTAAAAAAATACATACTCTTGTAGTTGTAGTTGGTCTTCCCCAGAGATGAGGAGATGTAGAACAGCAAGAAAAGCAATAAAGATAATTGGGGCACTGTATAACAGCAACATACTCCCTGAAAATGCACATTTTTAAGCCAAACTCTTTTGAATGCGACAAGAAGTTTGAATAAAGAAGTAGCTACCTATGTCCCCAAATAGGCTTCCATTGGTTGCAGCAGTCCAGTCAGCATAGAGTTCAGTCCCGAAGTCTGTAGGAATGAGAAAAAAGAGAGCAACATATGCAAGGAATACAATCCACATGGTAAATTTGAGAACCCATTTAGCCAATGATACAAAGTTGATGTTTTTCTTCTTGTTGTTGTTGGCATGAGCTCCATTGGAATGAAGAAGAGGGTCAGTGTGTAAAAAGTCATCGACGGCCATGAGGAGGAAAAGGAAGCAGCAGCAAGAAGCAGGGTGATGTTGTTATTGGAGAGATGATGAAATCTAAAGGCCATTTTGATATGGAATGATTCTCACAACTAGTGTTCACCTGTATTTCAAAAACTCTACCTAATAAAATCATTCTCCTCCGATCCGAGAACCCATCTAATTTTCTTTGTGGCAGGCAAAGGCAATCTTATTTTTGTTTAAATGTGACTATGTCTGAGGAAGTTGACCCTCAGGTTAGATTGCACTAGATACTATATAAAAGGAGATGTGCAGCCTGGGCGTTTCACTTCTACTCTACACGTTTGGGCGTTGGAAGAAAATTAGTTGGTCAACAAAAGGTCTTTACTTTAGAGGATTTATTTATTTAGTTCTGTTCTTTTCTAAACGTTTATATTATTGTCCTTCCCATCTCAAAAGAAATTGTTTTGACTCTTTTGGAGGACTACGCTAACAAATGAATGGGGTACATCAAAGAAAATTAGTTGGGGCAATTTGGAGAATGCGTGAGTGATTCCTGTAGTCCTATGCTCCGACAGACTATGTATTTAGCTCTCAGAGTCTCAGTCAAAGTATATGCATGCGCTTGTACGCCAATGGCACCTAACCTCCTCTCAAGGCCACACATGTGGTTGTGTGTCTGAGTCTGAGTGCGCCTCTTATTATGCAATCAGGATTTTAGGAAGAAGAGCAGGTGTGCAACTGATAATATCATGCCAAGGAATTTACAATAAATATTTTATGCGCCTAAACAATTTAGGATGCCACTGATTTACTAGTTGCTGTATGGAAGTAGTCTTAACATTAAATGATGTTGGCCCCAAGTACGAATGGGCCCAATACTCGCCGGCCCGAATCTAATACCTAGCCTCTTTAAAGGAGCCTAACCTCGGACCACAAAATAGAATATGACTCCCCCTTTTTTACTAGATAGGTTGGAGTTCGGTTAGCCGAGGACTAGGCATTGGCCAAGCTAATCGGGAGGAAACTGAAAGATGTAGAGTTGTCTAAGGAAGCCTGCTGAAGCTTCTTGATAAAGTGGTAGTCACCTCCACATTAATGAGATTCACCTGTCTAGCACAATCGCATTCTTAATATTGTCATTTCTATATGACTCTTGTGCAAATTCTTAGAGGCATAAATTCCATATGGGAGATGCATATATCAAGGGGGTGAAGATATTGTTTTTATGAAAAAACCTTGTTTTGTTTTTGAAAGCTTAATAGTGTAAAATACTATAGCTTTTTTAAACCCCCAATTTTAAACTTATGGCTTAATTGGTTTTAATCTACTCAACTAAGTGCGGAATAAGAGTAAATGAAACGCAATTAACTGGAACTACTTTCTAGTGCATAGGCATATACAATAAACAACAAATGTGATAGGCCAAGAATGTATTGACCCCTTGGGTAAATTAACCAATTAATTAGTCAAGTGAATTAATTAAGTCAATTTAACATGCAATAAGCGTGGTAGCACAAACAAATCACCAAATAACTAAATACAGCGGAAATTAAATTTGACACGGGTGATTTGTTTACGAATGGGGAAAACCACTAAGGCAAAACCCCACAAGGTGAATTTAAGGTCTCCACTCCTGAGAATTCACTATTATCAAAACAAGCAGTTACAAGTAAAAGGAATCCCAGTACCTAATACCAACCTACAGTTGAACCCTTACTCCAATACACAATTGGACTTATAATGTAGTGACAATCTCTCCTTTCAATGCACGGCTCCAATACTTAGCCTTGGTGTATGGACGATGACAAAGACCATAGAGCCTAGATCGGGTCCTAACCATTAGGCCAAAACATAAGAAAATGCGATAAAAGGAACAAAATGGCTACAATAGCACATGACATGACAAACAAGGTCTAGGCCTAAGCACATAAACATGGCGTAGGCCTAAGCACATAAACATGGCGTGAAGCACGCAAGCACATAGATGATGGCATAAAGCATGTAGAGAACATCGATCTAAGCATGTAAACGCACAATCTACACATATAAGCATGGAAATATGCATGTAGGCATGTAAATGTACATCTAAGCATGTGGATGTAAGTATAAAAGCATGGAAGAACACAAATCCAAGCATACAAGCGTGTGAAGAAAAGGATCTAACCATATAGCATGGAAATAAACACATAGACACATAGATCCAAGCAAGGATACAAGCATGTGAGCATATAAACCTAACATCATCCTAGAACAAAAAGAGGAACAAAGCATAGGAAAACATGGCATATAGCATAAAGCATATAGATCTAAACATATAAGCATGTAAGGACGTAGATCTAGCATGAAACATGGCATAGGGCATAAAAAGCAAGGAGATTTAAGCTAGAAGCACAAATAAAGCAAGAAACATGCTAAATAAAGTAATAAAACATGTTATTCAAGTAAAAAGAGCAAGATAAATGCTAGAAAAAAGATTTAGAGAGTTAGGGGGTGTGGATAGTAGCTAAAAAGCTACATCCACACCCCTAAACCCCAAATCTAAGGTGTTGAACCAAGGAAAAGAAGATTGAGAATAAGAACAATACCTTGTATTTTTGGTGAAGAAGGAAGAATCGAGAGGCTTTGATGTATTTTTTGTGTGTTTTTTGTGTTTGGAGGAGGGGAGAAAAGCTCAAAATTTGTCCAGGTAAAGAGCAGGATCAAGGGAGTCTCTTTTTTGCAGTCTGGAAGGTGTCTGGGCCTTTTATAGCCCCAGCATGCTTTTCGAGGCAACAGCCCTTCAAAGGCCGCCACCTTCAAATCTCCTTAGATCGGGTTGATCTTGACACCCCTGGAAATATCCTGACTTCTTGTTTCTAAAAAGGTATGGAACTTGAAAATACAATAGTCGGATCAAAAGTTATGGCTCTCGGAAGTTAGGGTTGCATCGATCGGTGCGTTATCCCGATTTTCGTGATATCTCGACCATTCTAACTCCGATTTCGACCCATGAATAGTCGTTGAACTGAGAATTTGATTATCTTTGCAATGACATTGGTTTCAACCAATTCTGACGGCCGAATCAAAATTAGGGTGTCTAGGGCCCACCGAGAGTCAACTCCGGGTCAACTAGGTCAAAATTGGTCAAAGTTGCCAAAAATATCCAAAAAGCTCGAGTTTGGTATAAAACTATGAAAAGTGTTATTTTGTGAGGATTTTGACCTCGTTTGACCTTCAGTCAACCCTAGGTTAATTAGGGATATTTTGGTCATTTTAGCTGAAAAAGGCACTTTAGGTGCTCCAATGTCCGAACGGGTTGCACCACGTCATTTTGGATGTTCTCACGACCCCATGGAGAGAAAATAGTATTTTTGGATTTTTCAAGGTCCGGCATGCAAATCGAGGGCGGACAAAATACGGTATTAGAAGGCCCGACAACCCAAGTAATGATCGAGATCAGCGGGAAACAATAGGGCCTGCCTAAGGCTATATGAGACTTGTCCTCTAAGGCCGCTCCTCCAAGTCCAAACAGAGGAATCAGAAGGCAGAACTTTATCACCCAACTGGAAGGTGCCTTCCCATCCCGAAGATGGAGTTGAGGAGGTAGAGGCCATGTGGGATCCAATGATGGTAGGTTGACTAGTGGGCCTTATCTCTTGGGGGGTTCCACCGGGCTTTAGAGTCACTACAGCGCCCGAAGCCGAAGTGGGGGGCTAGTCGGTAGGAGGGGTACCAGATTCTGTAATGGGGTCATCGGTATGCCTCTACCTCTTCCTGCATTGACGAGGCGTAGGGGGATTGGCTTGCTAAGGAGTCGATTGAGGAGTAGCCTGGCCCCCGACGGGCTGTGCTCCCGAGAACCAACGTTCGAGGGCCATAGTGTGTCGCTGAACCATCCCTGGAGTCAGATTAGTGGGAACGGGAGTTTCTATAGCAGGGACTTCGATCGAAATATGTTCCGCCCGACCGTGAAAAACCGTGTCGGCCGAACTGTGGCGAACGAGTTCAAGTAAGCCTTGCCGAACTCTTCTAGTCCCCTAGTGTCTAGCCTCACCACTAGTAAGTGTTAGGATTAGTGACCTAAAATCTTGTTGTATGATGCTATGTATGTTATTAAGTAGGACATTATGTATGACTTAATGTTGTGATTAATAAAGTTGTTTTATTATTATCTAAAATAATTGTAACATGAATATTCAGACATTATCATATAGTCCATGAGATGCATAGTATGTGATTTATGTGAAAAGTCACAGAAGATACAAATCACAAGCTCTTTGTAAACTCAGAATTTTAGTTCGTAGTCGGTGATGAGATTGGGCATTTTATCTGCGAACACTATAACATATCAACTAAAATGATTTGTCTTGATCATGGAAGTGAAAACTTCTAGTTGATGTGTTGATATATTTTAAGAGTTAAGACATATTGAACTGGACCGCTGTGAGATTTATTATTCTCCTAAAGGCTGTCAAATGAATAATAAATCTCACGACTTCTTTTTACATGAACTCTTAATCCTGAGAGAATAATGGACCTGATCATAAAGTGTAGATTGCTTTGATATATCAGGAGTGAGATCTAGAGTTACGATCAAAATCTCAGTATGTTGGGCAACCACATTTAGTGTTGATGGAACATTTATTCTCAAGATAGAATTCATAATCTCTTAACGGAGATATAAAATATTCCCTTGAGATAAGTTTAATGGGTTTGTTATTCAGAATGTTAGGCCTAACTACTTTAGTAAATAGTTACTAAAGTATATATTTATGAAATTGGATTTCATAAATATATGATGAATAACTTAAAGGATTAAACCGGGTACTCAAGGATTAAGATGTAGTAATCTACAAAGTGGCAGTCTATATTTATGACTTTGTATTACTACGAATATTTTATGAAGGGGTTGCATGTACAATAAAGTCTTGGGATATAATTTATTAATAAGGCTTAGAGTGCAATTATATTTATATAGTGGTATTAAATATAATTAATGGTAACTTTGGACTTGTCAAGAGTTGACAGAAAAGCCCAAGGCCCATTGGAGCTAGTGTCTTATTTGTTCCTTTTTGGTCCCATTTCAAGCCACATACTAAAGCCCAATTGGAAAGGCCCAAAAGGCTAGCCCAATTAGATAATCAATTGTAAGGAGAGAAACATACAGAATTTTTGAGAAGAACATGAAATAGTATGTATAAGAGTGTTAGACATTTTTTTCATTTTCTCTCCTTTGAACAAACTGATTAAGAGACCACACTTCTTGGGCACAAGTAGAATTGGAGTGAAGATTGAAAGTGTTCTCAAGAACTTCTGATCTTTGGTTTTGAAATTCACCATTCCAAGGTACACTCTCCTATTCTTAAATTCTGAAACTTACATAGTGCATGTTATCAATTGCGAATGAAGTAAATCCGTTAATTTTTCGCTGCGTACATTCATATTTTCATCAGTAAGTCCGTGCGGCAGAAATCCTAACAACCGAACGTCTAGGTAGGATAGGAGGGGACTGCCAACTGTTAAAGCACCCGAAGAGTCTTGATAGCTAGTATATGAAGGCATGCAACTGAGAATCAGATGAGATGCTCTTAGCTGCCCGTCGTAGTGCACAAAAATTCCCGAGCATAGGATAAAGTTAAGCTCCCGAGCTCATACAACGCTAAGGTCAGGTTGGAATCTTTTGGAATCTACAATGAGAAACAACGACCAAAATTAATAAAATATATATATATATATAATAGTAATAGTAGCAGAACAAATGTACCATACTAAAGAATCGGAAAAGGAGATACCGACCTATCTAGCGAGGAGAGGTCGGACAGGTGAGTTCATCGTTGAGCCAATTCCCGTTCACCCTCACAAACTCCCCTACGGAGTTCCTATTAGAGTCAAGAAGACATGATATCAACCTAACCATGGTATTTCGGGTCTGAAGGTAATACCCATTTTTTATACTCCCCTGAATAGCGTATAGGAAATTAATATCATGATGTATGAGGCTTAGGCCGTATAGTCGGTTAAGACGCCCCCACACAATTTACTACCCTGTAAAAGTTGGGAAGACATTGGTCAGGGCTGAGCCCTTAAAAACTGAGAGTCCTAAGTAAAAAGGTATCTACTGGAAATCTAACCCCACCCTCTAGTATAGACATTAAAAAGAAAAAAGACCACTTGAGGCAATCTTTGGTCTTCTATATCCCCCTTGTGACAGTATGATATATTCACATCACAAGGGATATTAAACCTAGTTTTGAAGGATTCTATGTCTGCATTAATGTTCAAAAGAGATGAAAAACCCATTTTTCCTATTAAGATAACTACGAAAGAACAAGAATGAAAGAGGCAAGAAGAAGAAGACTTACTGAGTAACTTCTTAATGGTAAGGATGGTCTCGGAAGAAATTTAAAGGCTTGAGAAGAAAGAATAGGAAGGACTCCGAACTTGAAAGAAACTAAAGAAAGTTATAACAAGTATTATGACGGTATTTATAGGAAAAAAGATCATTTAATGCAACTTCCATAAATTAATTAATACTTGTCATTGTTTCTTTTCACACATGCCTCGGTAATCGAAGCGTCAGATCATCTCGACCATCTGATGTAACAGATGTTGTCACGCGCACATAAAGAGTGAGCTGTCATGTCTACTGCATTAATTGAGTGACGTTTTGTCTTCTCAAGATATAACCGACGTTTTTGAGAAACTTAGCCAACCCCCAAAGCAGGAATCCCCGATCCCATCTCCACTATGTGAACATAGGATAGTAGAGGCCTATTGTAGGGGGCTCGGGCCTGGGTAATCAGTACTGGCCCACTTAACTTAGGCCCAAGATCGGCCTGAGTAGCCAACACTGGCTCAAAAGATTGAGCTGGGCCCAAACCCTGTAGGAATAGTCCAGCCCAACGATAAGTATGTCAGGACCTAGAAAGTATCGTTTAGGGAATACCACAGTGTTCGGGCTGAGCTAGGCCCACTACCGACTATTAAAACAGTGGGAGATCCACAAGGAAATGGTTAAATTCAGGTCGATTCCCAAGTACTATTAGTGCCTTTGGGGAGTTTGCTACCAAACGCCATTTGGCGTCTGGAGCAAGTTTCAAGAGAATCTTCAAAAGACATGATTGTTTCTAGGAATTCTGAGTAAAAGTGGGATTGCATGGGAACTAGTGAAAAAGTAATGATTTGAACCCCATTAAGGAGAGACTATATAAGGGGAGTGAGGGCAGACAAATAGGGAGTTGGAAAATCTAGGAAAAAGGGGGGAAAGAAAACTGAGGGAGTGAATAGGGGAAAGTTGGGAGAAAGGAAGAAGAGAGATTAGAAAGTAATGGGGTGTTGGACTTAAAATCAGAGAGATAATGAAAATTGGACTGTCAAAACTACGTTTAAAGCAACTACCCGTAGGACTGTGAGGAAACCCACAAATAAATAAATTGGGAGCCCAAATCCTTTATCCAGGACAGTAACTCACACAACTTTAGGGACCACAACAACAATTTGTCTTTCGAGATGGAACTCACAACAGGCACAAAATCAAGTTTCACAACAAGATTGCAACAAAAAATTTCTTCCTTTTTAACAATAGGTTCGGCAATCGAACACTTGGCATGCATCTTAAGATATTCATTCTCACATTTAAGATCATCAACAAGTTTGTTAGACAAAAAAATTTTTTAGCATCTAAGTCCATATTCAAACATTCAAACTCTTTCAACTTTTCAAAAGAATGTTCAGCAAGTTTCTTATACTTTACAACTATTTTATGTTGACTTTAATTCCATGCCAAATTTGATTGTAATTATGTTCAATCTTATGTACCCTGTATTTTATATGGGATTTATTTGTAAGGGTTGTGTGTGAGAGATAGAGTGTGAAGACTCAAGGCAATTGAAGACTAAAGCAGTTTTCGTGGCTAGCTCGCGAAGTGAAGCATGTGCCCAGCACATGACTGGAATGCGAAGAGTTAAGACAGGATGTAGATAGCTGGTTTTCGCGAGTGTCTCGCGAGTAAGGCCTTCCCGCGAGATACCCGCGAAACATTCTGTTTTGCTGAACTGTCATATCTGATACACACTGTACATTTTTAGACCCCTTAAAACACAATTGGATTAACCTAGTTAATTAGCCAAGTTATTACTTAGTCCAAATTCCAGATCTAGGTTATCACAATCAAACAATCATATCATGCATAGCAGCCAAAATATAAATAACACAATGATATGATAACCTAGGAAACCAAACCGGTAAAAACCTGGGGAGGATTTAACCTAGCTATCCTCAAGGTAAACCTGAATCCACTATGACAGAATCGAAGTTTTACAATAGCGACTTAGACCACTAACATCCTATTGCTACCCACCAGTAAAAACTTACTGACACGACCACGTGCAAGCTCCAAGACCACGGACTCCTTCTTCCCAGGACAGAAAGTCAGCAAAAGGCTTTTGGGAAAAAAGCACCATAAGAAGAAAATTATGAGAAACAAGGAAGGGACCAGCCACCAAAGCTGCTGGCACAACATTGACTCTGGTACTCAGGGGAGCAAAGAAGGGGAATCAGTGGTACCCCGAAACTCTAGGATGACACTATAAAAAGGGGAAGCAGCCAGCAGTGAAGGGGCATTGAGCAACGGTGAATCAGAATAGAATCATTGAGAAAACTCTGTCAAAAACTCAAAGAAAGTAGTAAAAAGAAAGGAAAACACCGCCCGGTATCCTCAAACAGCCACTATAGAACATACTTGGATTCAAAGAGATTCAAACTTTGCAAGTCTTAGAGGCTTGGAGAGCCATCTAAGTCTGTAATTTTTGAGTTTATTTGGACCTTGTAACACGTCTTAGTGAGCATATTGTAATATACAATTAAGAAAAGTAATGAAATATCTCACATTGTCTTAAGGATCCTTAACGATTATTCTGTGTCTCTCTTTATCACATTGCTCCTTTACTGTTTCTTGTTGTTCCATGCATATATATTTCTTGTTTGCTAGTATGTGTGTATTGTAGGATTCTTGCTCTGTGCACCACTTGGTTTGTAATCAGCCCATTTAGCTGCGGTGAACTAAGCCCAGTTCCTTTAAAACAACAACTAAAGGGCCCAGGGTCCTTGCTTCTACTTGGGCCTGGACACTGTCCAAAAAAAGGACCCTCATATTTTGGCGACTTCACTGGGGACTGGGTAAAGGAGAGGGAAGAAGCAGTCCCTTTGCAGAGCATGGCTCCAAGACCAAGGAACAGCAAAGGTACCAATGTGCCACTTATGGCATCTGAGCCCGTAGGAGAAAATGAAGTAGCTTCCAGACAAAGGAACGAAGTACCTTTGGTAGAGCAGGAGGTCGTCTCAAGACAGAGGCGCGCAGGGCAAGAGCCAGACCCTGTGGCCCGAATGGCAGAAATGCTGAAGGATTTGCAACAAGAGATCCGCTTCATCAAAGAAGGCAGGACCCAAGAAATCAGAGATAACGCCCCCCTGTGGTCAATCAAGATAGAGCCCAACAAGAGGGAGGGTCAGCGGTAGGAGGTGGAGCTAACCCCCAATACCTCACACTAGCAAATGTCAATGCCCTGCTGGAACATGAAAGGGAAAAACTCTCGGGGATCCCCAAAAAATTTTCTCGGAATCCCCCGTTCCCGCCAGAGCTCCTTGGCAAGCCATATCCCAAAGGATATGAACCCCTAAAGTTCCATCTTTGTGATGGAAGAAATGGAAGTGTTGTGGAACACATGAGTAGGTTTATTCACACTATGGGCCCTTACGCAGGAGATAGGGAACTATGTTTAAGGGAGTTTACTAAGTCCCTAGTGGACATAGCATATACATGGTACACCACCCTGAGGCCTGGGTCCATTAAGACTTGGGACGAAATGATGGAGAGGTTCTGCGCAAAGTACTATCTAGGTGAAGACAAGGTCACCTTCCAAAGCCTTCAGATGGTAAGGCAAAGGCCTGGAGAGGATCCTGTCCAGTTCATCAAGAGGTTTGAAGACGTTTCTCTAGACTGTTATGGAGACCATGAAGAAAAGGAGCTCGTGGAGACCTGCATATCCAACATGCTTTTTGATTACAAGCTTAACCTCAAAAATTTATGCATAAACCAATTTGCTGACCTGTTGCAAAGAACTAGAAGGATAGCGCAGACTATGAGAACAAAGAAGGTGCGAGTACCCCAGGCCATGACAGCGTCAGTTGGAGAAAAAAGGAAGAGGTTTGAAGGAAAAATGGCCGAGGAACCACCCATGATCCCATGTACTGCAGAGGAATTGAATCATGTTTTGGATAAATGGATTGGAGATGGAATTGTCAAGCCATTTACTGTGTCCAGGCCACCTACTGAGGAAGAAAGGAAGAATCCCTTGTTTTGCAGGATTCATAACTATGTCAAGCACTCTACCAAGGACTGTTGGACCCTCCGTAGGCTTTTTCACAAGAAGCTTAGTGAGGGAACCCTGGAGCTAACTCAAAAGGAACCCGAAGTGTAAAGGAACCCTCTACCCAACCACAAGGGAAAGGGAGTAGTGGCTATAGTGATCCATGGGAACCCGGCAGAAGCAGAAAAATCTGAAGGATCCTTCAATCCAAGCACAGTCAGGACCCTTCAGAAGAACCCTAAGTTCAGATTTCTATTCAACCAGTTGGGATTTGGGCTAGAAGCAAGAAGGGTGGCCACAGAGTCCCTCATGAGCATAGCAGCAGATTCGAGGATGGAATGATTCACAGCAGAATCCCATGCTAGTCGAGCCTACTTGGAGACAACCAATGCAATAACCTTCACTGATGAGGACATGGAGGTTGAGCATTTAGACCATCGTAGACCCCTTTATCTGATGGCCACCATAAACGGTGTCTAAGTCAGAAGAGCATTAGTAGATACAAGGGCATCACTTAACCTCATAGCCCTGAGTATCGTGGAAGCCGTGGGCCTGACTAGCAAAAGGATCCTGAGGGCTCCCATGGAGATAACAGGATTTGGAGGATCAGCAGAATCAATTGAGGGATATGTGCAGTTGGCCTTAAGGGTAGGCCCAATAGTAGCCCTGACCAGATTTCATGTGATTAACCCAGAAGTTTCTTACCATGTGTTGTTGGGACGCCCATGGCTCCATAAGCATTGCTGTATTCCTTCCATGTACCATCAATGTGTTAAAGGGAGATTGAATGGGAGGCCCGTAAGGATCCCTGCCAACCATAATCCTTCAGCCAAGGAGAAGTGAACTTTGTGGAAACAATGTTTTCTAATGAGTTGGAACCAGATGATGAGAGCCCCACACCGGGGACCCTAGGAGCACCTATCTTGGAAGAAGAAGAAGGAGGGGGTACCTGTGACCTGAGAAATCTCCTGGACAGAAAAAGGCAAAAGAGGGAGCCCGGTTCCTCAGGATCCCGAGAATGTGTGGTAGTACGAGAACCTGGAGGAAGGTTAATTTATCATTTGTGAAGGTGCGCGGGGCCTGACTGCATCATGCAAGAGGGTCTCGGACCACTGGATTGTATGATGGCCCAAGAAGAAATCCTAAAGGACCTAGTTAAGGAAGCGCATATTCAACTCGAGGAAGAATTGGAAGTAAACTTGGGGGCTGAGTTGGGATCCCAGAAGCCTGTTTTCATTAGTAGTCAGTTGATAGCATAGGAGAAGGAGTAGTTAGTGGCATTACTCAAGAAATATGTGGATGTGTTCGCATGGACGTATGGTGAGATGTTTGGTCTGGATCCAGGACTGGTGGTCTACTCTCTCAACGTAGACCCAGGAGTCAAGCCAGTAGTTCAGCCAGCAAGGGTCTTTCACACTGATGTAGAAGCTCAAATAACTCAAGAAGTCAAGAAGTTGCTGGCGGCTAGTTTTATCAAGCCCATCTAGCACCCCAAATGGCTTTCCAACATAGTACCCGTGAAGAAAAGGAATGGCCAAATCCGGTGTTGTGTGGACTTTTGCAATCTAAACAAGGCATGTCCAAAAGATGAGTTTCCCCTGCCTAATGTTGACCTCCTCATAGATTTAGCTGCAGGAAGCTCTATGTTTTCATTTATGGATGGGTATAGTTTGTACAACCAAATTCGCATGGCTGCCAAAGATGTAGAGAAGACAGCATTCAGGACTTCAAACGGAAACTTTTATTACATTGTAATGCCCTTTGGCCTTAAAAATGCAGGGGCCACGTACCAGCGAACCATGACAGCTATCTTCCATGATATGGTGCACAAGGAAATGGAAGATTATGTGGATGATATTGTGGTAAAATCAAAGACCAGGGCAGGACACTTCCAGATACTTTAACAAGTTTTTGAAAGGTGCAGGAAGTACAAACTACGCATGAACCCCATGAAGTGTGCATTTGGAGTATCTGCTGGAAAGTTTCTTGGGTTCCTAGTACATCACAAAGGCATAAGTATGGATCTAGCCAAAGCCACAACCATTGCAACAATGAAAAAACCTACAACGGTAAGAGAGCTCAAATACGGCGACCCGTGATAAGCTTATCTTTCCTTCTGCTATCACGAGGATCATTCGCCACTCCTCTGTCTCTTATCCCGAGTCTGCTCACTTCACCGTTATGGGTGCCATCAGCGCGGTGTCTGTTAAATGGAGCGAGGCCCAGCTTCGACCGAAGCGGCCACGGACCGAGATGGCGACTCCTCCAGCCTTTTTCGCTTCTTCCACCTCCGCTCCTTCTTCTTCTTCCATGGGTGGTGTGACACTTGAGGCGATCATGGCGCAGCTTTAGCACATGGATGCTCGCCTTGACACTCTTACTGATGAGATGAGTCAGGTGACCACTTATGTGGGTCATATTGCATGACGTCAGGCTCATCTTGGTGGCTTCGTTGCTTCTCCCTCTCCATCTCCACAGGCTTCAGAAGACGAGGACGATGATGATGGCTCCGGTAATGATGATGATGATAAGGATGAGGATACTAGCTCTTCTAGTGACGAGGAGATGACTGCTTCTCAGTGACTTGCCCTTTGTCATTCGTGACAAAAAGGGAGAGTAGTTTTAGGTATGAGAGTAGTCATGTATTTAGGGGGAGAGTTAGCATAGGACATTTTTGTTAGGGGGAGTGTTCTCTTGTTTATGAGGGATGTAGTTAGGACTTATGTATCTTTTCTTTTCCTCTCTTTTTAGATATATTATCTTTTGTACATTGGTCTTGTGACCACTTAGTGATAGCAAACATTGTATTTATTTTTTGATATATATATATATATATATATATTTGATGTTGTTATCACATTTCACCTATCTCTCCATGTGTTGTTTATTTTCTCTCTTTATACAAATGTTTCTTGTTATTGTATGCAATCTTTTATTTTTATTTCACACTAAGATGCCTTGATGAGTTTTGTTTAAAGTGTTTCAAAAATACAGGTTTTCAAAATATATCATGCTATGAACTCTTTTCTTGCAAAGTTTTTCAAGAGTTTGTGTTAGGATTAGATTTTATTATATTCAACAAGTGATTATGAGTTGAGTGATTTATGACTTCTCTCATATTTCATTTGTTTGTTGTGGTTTTGTCACGGATTGCCAAAGAGGGAGATTGTTAGGACATATGTGGAACATGTTAAGAATATTTGTTATATAGAATTGGCTAATCCTTTGACAAAACGTACTTTACTTGTAATTGGGTAGATTTAGGATGTGTTTAATACTTCAAGGAACAAGAGTTCAAGTCCAAGTATTGAAGCCATGCAAATCTATCCAAAAATCAAGTGAAGAAGTGCTATTCATTAAAGCTCGACAGATGTATCTATCGAGATTTAATATTTGAAGCTCGACAGATAGCTCGACAGCTGTATCTATCGAGAATTACGAAATTCAAATTTCCAGATCTGTTTTTCACGCATATCCAAGTTATTTGTGTAGGGTTTCTTTTCTCACAACCCTAGACATATATATGGATTATTTTAAGGGCCATCTCAGTTGATGCAAAGGTTGTTGCACTTATTGTTACATACATATTGTGACCAGAGACAATCTGCCCTTGTTCATCTTTCTCTTGAAAAAGCTGCTACGTTTATACGTTGTAGGGTTTTGTAACCATGGAGTTTCTTGATCTTCATCATGTGGATGAACTGATGAACTTTGCAGCCAACATCCTTCTCAAGTTGGTGTGTTAGTCACGTACTAGGATCCGTGCATCGATTGGTTAATTGTTAGGATTAGTGCCCTTAAATCCTATTGTATGATGCTATGTATGACTTACTTTTTATTATTATCTAAAATAATGGTAACATGAATATTTATACATTATCATATAGCCCATGAGATGCATAGTATGTGATTTTTGTGATTTAGTCACAGAAGATATAAATCACAAGTTCTTTGTAAATTCAGAATTTTAGTTCGTAGTCGGTGATGAAATTGTGCATTTCATCTGCGAAAACTATAACATATCAACTAAGATGATTTGTCTTGATCATGGAAGTGGAGACTTCTAGTTGATATGTTGATATGTTTTAAGAGTTAAGACATATTGAACTGGACCACTATGGGATTTATTATTCTCCTAACGACTATCAAATGAATAATAAATCTCACGACTTCTATTTACATGAACTCTTAATCCTGAGAGAATAATGGACATGATCATGAAGTGTAGGTTACTTTGATATATCAGGAGTGAGATCTAAAAACACAATTAAAACCTCAGTATGTTGGGCAGCCACATTTAGTGTTGATGGAACATATATTCTCAAGATGGAATTCATAATCTCTTAACAGAGGTATAAAATATTCCCTTGAGATAAGTTTAATGGGTTCGTTTATTCAGAGTGTTAGGCCTAACCACTTTAGTAAGGAGTTACTAAAATATATATTTATGAAATTGGATTTCATAAATATATGATGAATAACTTAAAGGATTAAACCGGGTACTTAATAATTAAGATGTAGTAATCTTCAAAGTGGCAGTCTGCATTCATGCTTTGTATTACTACGAATATTTTATGAAGAGGTTGTATGTATAATAAAGTTTTGAGATATAATTTATTAATAAGGCCTAGAGTGCAATTATATTTATATAGTGGTATTAAATATAATTAATGGTAACTTTAGACTTGTCAAGAGTTGATAGAAAAGCCCAAGGCCCATTGGAGCTAGTGTCTTATTTGTTCCCTTTTGGTCCCACTCTAAGCCACATACTAAAACCCAATTGGAATGGCCCAAAAGACTAGCCCAATTAGATAATCAGTTATAAGAAGAAAAATATACAGAATTTTGGAAGATAATGAAATCGTTTGTATGTGAGTATTGGACACTCTCTCATTCTCCCTTGAACACATACATATAAACTGATTGAGAGACCACACTTCTTGGGCACAAGTGGAATTGGAGTGAAGATTAAAAGTGTTCCCAAGTACTTATAATCTTTGGTTTTGAATTTCACCGCACTAAGGTACATTCTCTTATTCTTATATTCTGAAATTTACATAGTATATGTTGTCAATTGCGAATGAAGCAGATCTGTTAATTTTCCGCTGCGTATGTTTTGTATGCATACAAACATGTATTTTTCCAACAATAGTCACGTACTTAGAGCCGTGCATTGAAAGGAGAGATTGTCACTACATTACAAATCCAATTGTGTATTAGGGTAAAGGTTCAACTGTAAGTTAGTATAAGGTACTAGGATTCCTTTACTTATAACCGCTTGTTTTGATAATAGTGGATTTTCAAGAGTGGTGACCTTAAATTCACCCGGTGGGGTTTTGTCTCGGTGGTTTTCTCCATTCGTAAACAAATCACCCGTGTCAAATTTAATTTCTACTGCATTTAGTTATTTGGTGATTTGTTTGTCCTACCACGCATATTGCACGTTAATTGACTTAATTAATTCACTTGGCTACTTAATTGGTTATTTTACCTAAGGGGTCAGTACATTCTTGGCCTATCACTTTTAAATGTTTTCATTTTGTTTTCACGATATATGATAGCTAGCTGCAAAAGGAATAATATAATATTGCCCATAATGTATTTGCTTAAATTGGAGTGAAATGAAGAAAAAGCATAAGTTTCATCTATTTTAGGAAGAAGACTCCAAGCTGGGAAGCACGGGGTGTGGCTCTAGGGCCGCCACACCTGCACCTGACTCGCGTCGATGAGCTGATTTTTTGTCGACGGGCTGATTCACCACTTTTTTTTTTTTTTCGTTCTCCAATTCGTGCCAATTTGGGCCGAAACCGGCCAAAATTCGCTGAAACCAGCCTAAAAATTTGCCAAAACACATGTTAAAAAAATAAAAATGAAAATAAACTTGAGTTGATTTCTTATTTAGTTATTAACTTATTATATATTTGTCAAATTATTTGTAGGTTAAATAACTTAAATTGAAATTACTGAATTATTTGTAGTTATTATTACTCTTAAATTGATAATGTTTACCATTATATGAAAATATATTTAATAATTTGTAAATAAAAAATATTTTTAATAATTTAATAATAAACGTATCCTGTCGCACCTGCACCCTACTTTTTCAAAAATTACTAAGTCACCACACCGCACCTGAACCCGAATCCGCACCCGTGCTTCCTAGACTCCAAGATTCTGATTGTGGACTTTTCACGTTCTAGTGGATGGACCACTTGGGGTTGTTTCCGTTGCTAAGTTAATTGGCATAATCCTCTTTATCGTGTTTGTTATCTGGTCTGCTAATGTCTATATTGTAGTGGTCATTGGAACGTTATCTGGTGACTCGACCATCATGGAAAAGAGGTATGATATTTTGTTGGGTTGGGTGTTACTTTGTTTATAAGATTAGGTTGCATTTGGGAACTTGGATTTGGATTTGAATTTGAATTTTAAATTAATAGATTTGAAATCAAGTGAATTTAAATCATTGATTTTAGGAGTTATTTCAAATCCAAGCATTTTGAAGGTTTAAAATCCTTGACCTTTTTAAAACTTTTTAAACAACTTATTTGGATTTTAATCACTCAAATCCAATCCAAATGCCCAAATCATGTCATCCAAACACACCAGTATAGCTTTTAAATAGAAACCTTATACTATTTTTATATTGCTTAATTTTCTTTTGATCATTCTACTTTAGTAGTTTTGTGTCATCCTTACAAAACTTTTAAGGAAATTACAGCAAACTCACCTAAGATTAGGTAAATTTTCATCTTGCCTACCCTTGATTCAAAAGTTGACACTTTGCCCCATTTTCACCATGCTTAACCATGACTTAAAAGTTGAGACTTTGCCCACTTAAGATAAACTCCGTTAGACTTTTAGGGAAATTTTAGCAGTTTTGTGTCATCCTTACAAAACTTTTAGAGAAATTACAGTAAACTCACCTAAGATTAGGCCCATTTTCATCTTGCCTAACCTTGATTTAAAAGTTGACACTTTGCCCTATTTTCACCTTGCCTACCCATGATTTAAAAGTTGACACTTTGCTCACCTGAGATAAGGTCCGTTAGACTTCTGTAAGAGTATCTCCAGCAGCTTCTCCAAAATTTTGTATTGTTTGGATAGTGAACAGTTACAATTACCTTTTACCTTTTACCTACCTACTTTTTTAAATGTATTTTTCAACAGACTTTCTATTATTTCTCTATTTCATTTAAATATTATTTCTTTATTATTTCTTTAATATATTTTTATTCTTTTTTAAAAAAAAATCTTATTCTTAATTTTAATTTTTAAGAAGTGTTACATTCACAATATTTTCACAACAATTTTTAGGTGGTAAGCTGTTACTGGTTTTAATTTGAACCTACCACTTAAATTTTTTTTTTTCCCCACTACTAGTAACTACCAATAACATCCTACCATTTAGAGTTTTTTGTGAAAATGTTGTAAAAATATTGCAGACATAAATTTTTTTTTTTCATCCATACATTTACTCTCTAGAATCATCTTTATCTTCTTTTCTCTTTTTTCTTTTTTCTCCTCCACCCACGTACCCCACTCTTCTCCTAGGTATACATTTTTGTTTCTCCTCCACCCATCTTTTGACTTCTCCTTTGTGTCTACATTTTTTATTTTATTTTTTCCTCTTTGTCTCACTTCACACATACACAGCCAGCCACTCTTCTAACTTCTCCTTTGTGTCTACATTTCTTTTTTTATTTTCTTTCCTCTTTGCTCACTTCACACACACACAGCCGACAGAGAAAGTTGGCATTCGTCTAACTTTGTTTTCTAATGAGAAGAAAGAGAGTTTTTTCTGATGAGAGAGAGAGAGAGAGAGAGAGAGAGAGAGAGAGAGAGAGAGAGAGAGAGTGAGAGAGAGAGGAAGAACGAGATAGGGAGGAAAGAGAAAAAATTCATTTTTTAATCAACTGTGAGATTATTTTAAGGGAAAAAAATGTTTGGAGTTGCTAAAGTGCTTTCTTCTTTAAGAGAGCTACTATAGCAACACTTAAAAAAATTTATAGTTAGAGGGGCTGTTGAAGGGTGTTTTTGGTGTGTTTGATTTCCAAAAAAGGCTTTAGGATGCCTCTTGGAAATGCTCTAATCCACCTCTCTATTTTCACGGTTAAAAACATAGAAAACATAAAATAAAATAAAAAATAAAAAAGAGATTAAAAAGTGGTACTTATAAAAAAATGTGAAAGAAGAACAAAAGGAATTAAACCCAAAACCTGGCCTCCTCATAAAGTCTCCAGATCGTATGACATATTCAAGAAACTAAGATAAAAGTTATAGAGAACCCAAAGCCCATCACTCTCTCTTCATTTTCCTTTTTTTTCTCTACATTTCTTTTCTTGGCGAAATTCACCTTTGGTATTGAAGTTATAGAGACAATGGGAGTTTAAGAGAGAGTCGATGAGAGTCTATTCATTTAGTTTTGACACATAGCTTGTTTCTTTACAAAATTCCTTGTTTGATTTGTTTATTGAGTGATAGGCTAAGAATGTATTGACCCCTTGTGATGAATTAACCAATTAATTAGTTAAGTTAATTAATTAATCCGATTAATATGCAATACGCGTGGTAGCACAAACAAATCACCAACTAAGTTAATATGCAGCGGAAAATAAAGTTGACATGGTGATTTGTTTACGAATGGGGAAAACCTCCAAAGCAAAAACTCTACCGGGTGATTTTAAGGTCACCACTCCCGAGAATCCACTATTATTACAACAAGCGGTTACAAGTAAAGGAATCCCAGTATCTTATACCAACCTACAGTTGAACCCTTACCCCAATACACAATTGGACTTGTTCTGTAGTGATAATCTCTCCTTTTCAATGCACGGCTCCAAGTACGGCTCCCAGTACGTGACTAACCAATTGATGCACGAATCCAAGTATGTGACTAATTACCAACTTGAGAAGAATGTTGGCTGCAAAGTTCTTTAGTTCATCCACATGATGAAGATCACGAAGCTCCTTGGTTACAAAACCCTACGGCATACAAACACAGCAGCTTCTTGAAGAAGAAGATGAACTAGGGCAAATTATCCTTATATATGTTTAGGGTTGTGAGAAAAGAAAGCCTAAACATGTATACACGGATATGTGTGAAATCAGATTTGAAAAATTGATTTTTGTAAATCTCGATAGATAGGTTATCTATCGAGCAGCTGTCGAGCATCGGGCTGAAGATCCCTTTTAGATAGGTTATCTATACTTGTTCCTTGAAGTATTAAACACATCCTAGATCTACCCAATTACAAGTAAAGTGCATTTTGTCAAAGGATTAGCCTATTCTAGATGACATATGTTCCTAACATGATTCACATATGTCCTAACATTGAGTTTTTATTTTTATTTTTTGTGTTAGGAGGAGAGAGACATAAAAGGGGTGCAAATTTAAAGTACATATTTGCCCTTGTTTTTTTAATGGAGTTGGGTTATAAAAGACAAACAGAGCTAATCTCAAGTGGGCAAAGTGTCATGTTTTGAACCATGGGTAGGTAAGATGAAAACAGGTTTAACCACAAGTGGATTTACTATAATTTTCCCAAACTCTTATAACAAAGATCGAATTAAAATTATTGATCTCTTGTATAAGAATGAAGAAGTTCTTCTCTAATCTAAATACATATGGAAGTTCTGAGTATATATATGTATATATATATATATATATGTATATATATATATTTTACCACATTTCTACCACAAACTATTTTACCACATTTTTACAAACTATTAATGTGGCAAATTCTTACTAGTTCTCATCTCGACCCACCACTAATGTCATTTTCCATATAAGAAACAAAGTTTGGTGCTTAACCTAACAAACTTTCCTACTAAGAAATAATAGACTGACACATTGCTAATAATTAAAAATAACTAATATAATTAAATTATATTGGTCTCAAATTGAAACAATAAATACTATGGGAAGAGTTTAAAAAAAATAAATGGTATACATCTAACTAAAAGTTTTCATAGTCCTCTCTAGTTTCTACCGTGTGGGATTACCAAAATTATTTTTGCATCATTGATTATATGCTTAATATTTGTAGCTAGAATCCTATAAATTGTTTAGATTTTCAAAAGGGACAAATGCTATCAGAATCTATGACCATAGTATCTCAATCGTTTGTCAATATCTGAACTTATGATCATCTTTATGCTTATTATGGATCTAGTACCATAGCATCGCAGACAACTCAAAATTTAATATGAATATAGTTGAATGTAATATGACTATTGTTGACTATGCCATATTGCATATCATTTGACATTTTCTATAACACAGCAAAAGAAGCACTCATTATCTTAGAAGACAATCCTTCCAATGTGTAACCCATTGGTAAGATTGAATATTGTCTTCAATTTGGGGAATCCTAATATACGACTCAAAATGAGAGAGAAAAGCTTTGGAAGAGAAAGAGAAAATAGAGTAGTGGGATTGTTGCAGAGGTTAGACTGTACATTTTTTTTATTATAAATTCTTTAGAGTGATTTTATATTTTCATTGACCGTAAATCTCTATTAGTTTAGACAGAAGAGCATAATGCTAAGAAATCAATACACAATAAATAGCCCATAACATGGCTAACCTTGATTACATATAAATATAGAAAACGTCAGATTATATATTTGAATATTATCTGTTAGGATATATGTGTTTCACTTGTTAGGAACATATGTCATGATTTTATGTATTTGGCTTATCCTTTGACAAAACACACTTTACTTGTATTTGGGTAGATTTAGAATGTGTTTGAATACTTCAAGAAACCATGTTTCAAGATCAAGTGTTGAAGCCTTCAAGTTTGTTCAAGAAAACAAGCTGAAAGTGCAGAGTTACTAAATCTCGACAGCTAGCATGTGTTGAGGTTTAAGAAGTTGTTTCAGCCCCGTGGCTCGACAGATGCTCGACAGCTTATATCTGTCGAGGTTTAAGAAAACAGCAATCTGATCTATTTTTCTTGGGATCCGTGATTATGTGTTTGGGCCTTCTTTTCTCCTAACCCTAAACATATAAAAAGATTGTTTTAAGGGCCGTCAAAGAGTTCACAAGTTGCACAAGCATTGAGAAAACCTTGTTCAAGCAAATTGTGACTGGAGACAAAGTTCTTGCCTTTGTTCATCTCTTTCTCTTGAAGAAGTTGCTGTGTATTTGCACTATAGGGTTTTGTAACCAAGCATCTTCTTGATCTTCATTGTTGGGATGAACTGAAGAACTTTGCAACCAACAACCTTTTCTTAGTTGGTGATTAAAGTCGCGTACTGGAATCTGCGCATTGGTTAGTCACGTACTTGGGAGTCGTGCATCAAAAGGGGGAACTGTCACTACAGAAGAAGTTCAATTGGGTATTGGGGTAAGGGTTCAACTGTAGGTTGGTAAGGTACTTGGGATTCCTTTACTTGTAACCGCTTATTGTGATAATAGTGGAGTTTCGGGAGTGGTGACCTGAAAATCACCCAGTGGGGTTTTTGCCGTTAGGTTTCCCCATTCGTAAACAAATCACCGTGTCTTTTATTTTCCGCTGGGTATTTAGTTGTTTGGTGATTTGTTTGTGCTACCACGCGTTTTGCATGATAAATTGATTAATTAATAACTTGACTAATTAATTAATTAATTTCAATCACAAGGGGTCAATCCATTTGTGGCCTATTAAGTGGTATCAGAGCAGGCACACTCTAATTAGGTATTAATCTTTGTTGTGTTGATCCATTGACCCCTGTTTGTCATGGATAGAGGACAGTCGTTAATTATACCTCCTTTATTTGATGGCACTAACTATGCATACTGGAAAGTACGCATGAGAGCTCTCTTGCACTCTTTAGATGAGAAGGTGTGGCAAGCTATGGAGATAGGCTGGACCAAGCCTACAGAAGCGCCGACCGATTGGGATGATGCGAAGATCAAGGCGGCAAACTTCAACAGCAGGGCATTGAATGCCTTATTCAGTGCGGTCTCCAATGAGGAGTTCAAGAAGATATCCTCCACTGAAACTACTAAGGAGGCATGGACCATCCTCCAGACAACCTATGAGGGAACAAAGGCTGTCAAGGATTCGAAACTACAGAGGCTCACTACAAGCTTCGAAGAGATTAAGATGGAGGAGGATGAGTCGTTCGATGAGTTCTATGCCAAGCTCAAGGACATAGTGAACTCAGCTTTCAATCTTGGGGAAACCATTCCTGAACCCAAGATTGTGAGAAAGGTGCTCAGATCTTTGCCTGAGAGATTCCATGCCAAGATTACGACGATCGAGGAATCAAAGGACATCGACAAGATTCCTTTGACAAAGCTGGTTGGTAATCTACAGACTCACGAGCTAGGGTTAACAAGGATTGGTAAGTCAGGCAAGAGCAAGAGCATGGCGCTGAAGGCCAAGAACAGTGACACAGATGAGTCTTCAGACGATGAAGATTCTAAGATGAAGTCCTACATCACCAGGCAGTTCAAGAAGTTTATGAAGAACGCAAATGGAAAGGGCTTCGACAAGGACCGTAGGCAATCCAGTTCTTCTCAGTTCAAGAGCCAAGATAAAGGGAAGAAGGATGCAAGGGATGGCGGTCAGTACACTATTCCAGCAGGACCTAAGTGCTTTGGGTGTCAAGGCTTTGGTCACATGAAAAATGAGTGTCCTACATATCTCAAGAGCATTGGGAAGAGCAAGGCACTTGCTGCTACTTTAAGTGACACCGAGCCTGAGGATGATTCCAACAATGAAGATGACGGAATCTTGAATGCCTTTATTGCCACTGTCAATTCTACTGAAGGGATTGTTGAAAGAGTGGATGAAGAAGAGGACTTGGTGGAGTCAAATTTTGAGAAAATGGATGATCAAAATGATATCCATACAGCCTATGAAAAATTATACAAAGTTTCTGAGAAACATGAGAAACATTATAGGCTGGCCACCAAGAAGCTCAGTGATGTGGAACTTGATCGTGAAGAGCTTTCCACAAAGTTTGATGAGGCTAATCAGACTATTGGAGCACTAAGATTCGAGAACAATTTCTTGGCTGAGAAGACCAAGAAGCTTGAAGCGGAGCTGTTTCAAGTCAGAGCTCAATTGGAGAAGACTTCAATTGCAAAGCTTGATGAGATGCTAAATCTTCAGAAATCTGCTTCCAATCGAACAGGTTTAGGGTATGGTCTTTCTTCCTCTAATATTGCTTTTACTAGTTCTACTGTTTTTGTTCCTCCTGCTAATAATGTTGAAATTGAGAACAATGATGTTAAAACTGTTTTAGCTAGTGAGAACTTAGACAAGAATAAATCTATCTTAGGAGCACCCCCTAAGCAAGATAAGAAAGAAGCTAAGAACCCTAGGACTAAAAAGGCTAACTCTCAAAAGCCTAAACAGAGGAAGCAGCATCTCTGTCATCATTGTGGAGCTTTAGGTCATACTCGACCAAATTGCTATAAGTGGCTTGCCACTCAACAAAGCAACGGCATGATAGCATCTGGAAGCTAGAATTAGCTTCAATCCTTTCTTGCTCCCCTTGGAGATCTTCTCAAAGCCCTCATGTCCTTTCAAACTTGAACGGTTTCAATTCTTCTCCCTCACCGCCGGTTCAAGGGTTTAATCAAAGAAAAGGTTCTTCCAGAGTGTGGAAAGAAAAGGGCTCCAAGTGATTTTATCACTTTCTTCTCTTTTTTTTTTTCTTTTTTTTTTGCATTACTTGTGTGTTTTGCTTTCATGTTTTGAGTTAGTCTAGTTTTATACTTTGCTTAACTTGTTTTTGTTTGGTTAATTTTTCATTTTTGCTTTGTTTTGTTTTTCATATAAAAATTAAAAAAATAAAATTTGAAAAATAAAAAAAATAAAAAAACAGTGTGTGTTTTGTGTACATTGGTATTTATGTACCTTGGATGGCCATTGAAACAAAGTTTTCTAAACTTTGTATCTCTTGTAGCTTAGATGAGCATCTCTATGCACAACTAAGCAAATGAGCTTTGTGGCTCTTGTTTGTGATGAGTAAGATTAAGTTATCTCTTGTACTTAACACTTGTATCACTCTTTTTGACGGAGAGGATTAGAAAATCCTAAGATAAATGCATAAAAAACCATCTCACCACTATTGCCCGCCAATCATAATGATACCTGTATGCTTCGGCATAGCAAAAGTGTAGTGTCAATGACATTTGTGTGCTTAGGCATAGCAAAATTGGAATGTCAAATATCTTTGGGTATTTCTTTTCTCTCTCTTATATGCCTATGAATGATATGCTTAAAAGAAAAATATGTAAAGAAAAATCAAAAGCAAAAAGATCAAAAATGCTTTAAATATGATTGCAAGCATGTTTTCTAGGAGATGTGGGAGTCATAGGATGTACCTTAAAGGTGATAATCCCCATCAAACAGTTATGATTATGTGTGAGTTAAAGTGATTTTCTCTTATCTCAAATTATCGTAACATGGTGACACATTTGCAATCTTGCGGTGTTCTTCACACACGACATGCAATATTCTTTGCTACTCTTGATACATGTGCAAGTACAATGTGATTTGGTCATCACAAGTTTTACATGTGTTAATGTATACTCACTAAACTGTCTTAACTTATTTTTGAAATATAAAAATTGGTTAGACTTGTTTAGTGTGTGCGTGTGTTTTTGGGATCCATGTGCTTAAAATCTTTGTTGAGAGATGAGTTTAAGAAGTTTATATGGTGTTTGGATCATTGGTTGAGTTGCATAATGGTTTGCATTCATGACTGTGTTTTTCACTTCTCGAAAAACTGTTTTTAAAAGCTAGCTCGACACCTCCTCGATACCTCTTCGATACCTTGCTATCTGTCGAGCTTCTTAAAGCTTTTTCTTATCGCAATCTCGCCTGCTTCTCGACACCTGGTGGATCGAACGAGAAATCTCCTGGACCCTCGATAACTTCTCGACAGCTGGTGGATCGATCGAGCTTCTGTTCTTGTGTCTTTACTGTGTTCCTCAACACCTTCTCGACAGCTGTATTTGTCGAAGTTGTTTTTCTCGACATCTTCCTCAATAGATGTCTCGACACCTCTCGACACCTCTATCTGTCGAGAATTATTGAGGATCTATATATTCTCTCTTCACAATTCGGTTCTCATTTCTTCGATCTCTCTCGATCTGTCTGCCCCTGTTCATCTCCCAAACACTATCTCTTTCACTCCAAACCTCTTCCAAAGGTGTTTTTCAAGATTTTTCAAGTCTTTCCTCACTTGGTAAGCTTCTAATCTCCTTCATTTTCATGCATTTCATGTTTTGAAACCTAAGTTTTGGGTTTTTTGAAAAATTTTGGGGTTTTTCAAAATTGATGAGTTTTTGTTGATATTTTGGGATGGGTTTTCACTTAAATGAGTTTAAAATATCATGCATTTCATCACATTAGCATTATAATAAGTATTGTCATGCATTTCGATGTGTGCAATCTGTTTGTGTGCTAATAGGTTTGGATTGGGCTGAGCCCATGATGCAATTTCTTTTGCATGTCACATGCTCATGCATTTCCCATGCATACGTACTCCATTTTCAATATACTTGTTATATTTGAATTGTTTTAGAGCTTTTCTGATTGTCTACTTCTCTCTATCCCTCTCTTTCTGTTTACGTTAGTTGTGTCTATGGCACCTAAGCGTAAATCAGCTCCGTCCCAAAACCCTTTACGTTCTAGGCCATCGTCTTTTGATCCTACTCCGTCTCATCTTCGGTTCCGTGATGAGGATGCTCGAAAGGACTTCTCAAAGAACTTTTCTCGACGAGGTGTTCATTCGGAATGCAGAGTCATTTTGGCGGACTTCACTGACACTGACCTTCCCACTGTCACTGAAGTTATTGTTTCTTTGTGATGTTAAAAGGTATATTGTTCGCAATGATTTGTTGTGAGATTGGTACAGTTTTTTGAAAACGGGGTTTTTATAAAAAGCTACCGTTTAAATAGTTGTTAAATAAAAACGGACTGCTTGAAAAAAAAAAACAGAGTTTGAAGGTCAATTTACTCGAAATGATATATTATTATTTAATTAATTTCATTTTTTGTTTTAGGGTTTTGCATTCATTTTTATGACGTTGATAACAATTATTATTGAATTTCTCTCTCTCTCTCTTTTTTTTTCTTTTTTTTTTTTCAACGTTTGATTTTTTTTTTATCGATATTTTATCTCTTCCTCTTAATTTCCATCGGAATTGTACCTTTAAGCCATACCATCAAGGTTGTATTTGTCTTATAATTTGGTTCTTTTGGAACTTTTAATCACTCCATTTTTCAACTTTTCATGACTTTGTTTTCAGATTTTTTTATAAAAATTATATATTTAGTCCTCAATTTGTGGTATTTGACTTTTATATATATATAGGCTGAGAATTGACTTATACTAGTCCTTACTCTTATATGATGCATGAAAACTGTTGGCATAGCAAACAAAATTCTTAAAATAAAATGAGATAACTTTAATGACTTGGAGCATATATATAATATGACATTAGTTTCATTTGTCATTTCATAATTTTTCATTCATTAGATGCTAATAAGGACTTTTTAAAAACACTAGCTTAAATTCTCATATAATGAATAAAATATTGCAACTCAAAGCATCTCCAAATTTTATAGGACACTCCTTTATTAGGCTAAATATACAAATAATGAACTAAATATTGCAATTTAAAGCATCTCCAAATTCTCACAAATTTAACCTATTCTTCTATTTTAACTCTGTAGATGGCTGTTTTTTAGATTAATTTTCTACAAGCCCAATTCCAACCGAGACTGACTTCCTTGGGGCCCAATTTATGTATTATATTATATTATTTTAAGTATGACCTAAGCTCATGCGACATATTGGAGATTTGAAGGAGTGTAGACTGTAGTTAGGAGGGTATAGGTCAACTCATTTTGAACATTTGCTTGAGCCTAAGCTTTGCGTGATACTAAGTGGGCTAGGGACAATTGTAAAAACTTAAAGCTCATGGAAATGGTCAAGCACCCAAAATTTTCACTCAAATGGAGACCTATAGCTCTTGTTGTATGTGGCTAAAGCTTTAGACAAACCACTCTTAGGACCCTGAAAATAAGCAACTCATTGGCCAACAGACCAAATACTTTAGAGCATTCACATCAGTTCATGTATAAAAGAAAAATGTGTAAAATTTACACAGTTTTGTCTAAAAATGGCCCATATCAATCTGTATATAATTGCGTAAATTTACAAGTTTGTTACAAATTTACACTGATAATATTTATTTTGTATTTAGTTGTTTATTCTTTCTTTACATATCTTAAAAATAAAAAGTGAGAGCGAATAATAATTGTTGTAGGTAAATAAAGAAAAACAATTAAGAAATTAAGAAAAATTAATATTTTAATAATATGTAATATAAAATAAATAATCTAATCTATTTTAGCTAAAAAAAATAGTTGTTCAAAGTCAAAGAAGAAGAAAAAGATAAAACAGATATGCTCGACAACACGAGTGTACATGGCTTGGATGTGTCCTCTTTCTAGAAATTTGTTCGACTCTTTGGCTCATTGCGTACGTCATGAAAATTGATAAAAGCATCTTTCCACAGCCAACTTGTTTGAATAAAATATCCATCCACAGCCACCACAACAACACAAATACAAGTCAAAAAAAGTAAGGTAAGATAAAAAAGACAAGAAAGATCTGAAACGCACTGAAAAAAAATAGATCTGAGTCCAACCATCATGTTACTGCTACTTCAATTCCTACTGCTCATACTAATTCCTTTACTCTCACTCCTCCTCTTCTTCTTCTTCAATTCCAATTCCAATTCCAATTCCAATTCCAAAGTCCCCAAATCGTACCCTCTAGTGGGTTCATTCTTCGCCCTCCTCGCCAATCGAGACCGCCTACTCCCATGGCTCACAGGTATCATCCAAGACTCACCCTCCAACACCTTCGTTCTCCGCCAATCCTTGGCCACCGGCCACGTCATCTCCGGCAACCCCGCCGTGGTCCAACACATCCTCATGACCAACTTCAATAACTACGGAAAAGGCGAAGATTCCCGTCGAACTGTCTACGACCTTCTTGGCCAAGGCATCTTCAACGTCGACGGTGAGTCCTGGAAGTTCCAAAGACAAATCGCCATGCAAGAATTCAACACCAAATCCCTCCGAAAGTTCGTTGAAACCGTTGTCCACACCGAGGTCTCTCAACGCCTCATCCCCACCCTCACCTCAGCTGCCGAACATGGAACTGTCCTTGATTTCCAAGACATTCTTCAAAGGCTTACTTTTGATAATATCTGTAATATCGCTTTCGGGTTCGACCCGGCCTACTTGTTGCCCTCTCTTCCACAGACCAAGCTCGACTTAGCCTTTGAAAACGGTATCAAGTGTAGTAGCGAGAGGGGGAATACGTTATTCCCAGGCGTTTGGAAAATCAAGAAGTTGTTGAATATTGGGTCAGAAAAGCGTCTCAAGATCGCAATCTCAGAAATACGAGGGTTCGCCATGACCATAATAAAAGAAACAAAGCAGGAGCTAAGAGAGAAAGAGAGCCTCGATTCCGTGGACCTGTTGTCAAGGTTATTGAACTCCGGTCATTTAGACGAGAACTTCGTGATCGATTTTGTGATCAGCTTTATACTGGCTGGGCGTGACACTTCGTCGGCGGCTTTAACATGGTTTTTTTGGGTTCTATCGAAAAACCCAGAAATAGAATCCGAGATTCTTAAGGAAATCAAAGAAAAATCGGAAGGGCCTGTTTATGACGAGGTGAAAGATATGGTTTACACACACGCTTCTCTATGTGAAAGCATGCGGCTGTACCCGCCAGTCGCGTTGGACGCGAAGGAGGCAGTGAACGACGACGTATTGCCGGACGGGACAGTGGTAAAGAAGGGGATGAAAGTATCGTACTTTCCATACGCTATGGGGAGGTTGGAGAAGCTGTGGGGATCGGACTGGGCAGAGTTCAAGCCCGAGAGGTGGCTGCAGAAGGAGGAAGAGAATTCGAATTCGAATTCGAATTCGAATTCATCATGGAGATTTGTGGGGAGAGACTCGTACACTTACCCAGTGTTCCAGGCAGGTCCTAGAATTTGTTTGGGGAAGGAGATGGCTTTCTTGCAGATGAAGAGTGTGGTAGCTGGGGTTTTAAGGAGGTTTAAGGTAGTGCCAGCTTTTGAACAAGGTGTACAGGAACCAGAGTATGATTCATTTTTGTCCAAGATGAAAGGTGGGTTTCCGGTGAAGATTGCAGAGAGGGAGAGGGATCATCTTCATTCTGAGAATTGAGTATTGCGAGAGCCGGAGCACTGCACTGGACTGCCTAAGTCGTGTGGTTTTCACCTTACTTTTTAAAGTGTTTTCTATAAAGTTGGTACGTTTAGGGAACTAACACACGTGCGAGATTTAAACTGAAATTGTGTGTTAGCTGAGCTGTGTATGATAATTAATAAATACTCTCTTACATTGTGATGTGAAATGTGTGCAATACTTTTTTTGGCATTAGAGTTAGACTAATGATGTCTAAAGGGCAATGTGTGCAATATTAATACTCCCATAAAAAAATAAAATAAAAACTAAACAATACTAGTTTGGATATTTGTCATATGTACACTAAACTTTAAAATTTAACAATCCACACCCTAATTCGGTGTTACTTTATTATATGGTTCACCCCATAGTCTAAATCATGGTCCACTCAAGACTATAAGGTGGTTAAAGGTAGCGGCCTATGCCTCCCAAATTAAATATTAAATAAGGTTCCCTCCCTCATTACTCAATAGAATATAATTAAGGTTTTCTTATCTTTCCAAAAAAGAAAATAAAAATTAATGATCCTAGAATGCACTATCCCAATTTTTTTTTAAAAATTACACTCTCTTTGAATATTATGCACTGTGTCTAATGTAATTTAAGAATGTAAATTTTTCCACTCCCTCGTACCAAAAGGTGAAGAGATTCTTCATTTCTATACCTATTCAATATTTGTTCTCAAATTTTCAAGAGAGAAATAATGACTATATCTAAAAATAAAAAGCCAAAAACAAATAAACATACACTTTCTCTCCATCTTGATTTTTGAAGAAATCAAACCTGCCCATAGCCCACTACTTACCTTGCTACTCTCCATTTTATTTTTATTTTATTTTTTTGGTGTACTTGCTCATAAATCAGTGTGTGGGTGTGTAAACTGCTCTTTAGGTTGGTCTTTATTTCAAGAGAGTCAATCTCATACCGGAGGTTGTACCGATTTGATCAATGGAACGATATATTTCTATACCGGTCAATATCGTGTACAGTTTTAGGTTTACCGTTATTTTTTATATTTATAAAAATATATATATTTGTGTATATATATATATATATATCTGTGTGTGTATATATTATAATAAACATAAAAGTTTACCATAAAACATTACCTCAATTCAAAACAAATTATTCATGATTTTAGACTTTAGAATCAATTAAAAGAAAAAAAAAACACAATATAAAAAATAGAAAGCTTAATTGTTCATTGCATACTAAGAAAAAAAAAATACTAATAAGTTAATGCAAATAAGTTATCATTTTGCCCTTATAAAAATTCAAAAATTACAAAACTATATAAAAAAATATATATAAAAAATAAAAAACTTTTTTTTCTGTACCAGCCAATACGCCCGGTATCGGCCGGTATTGCCCGAAATTGCTGGTATGACTGATATTTAACCTAGTACGAAATGTTGACGTTTCGATACCGGTATACATACCGGACCGGTACATACCGGCCGGTACCAGTACAGTATCGACTACACTACTTTATTTACTCTTTTTGTTTTGTTTTTTTTTTTCTTCTAATTGTTTCTACTGTTGTAAAGTTTTCTCCCTTTCTTTTATCGGTCCCTCATTGTCTTACGTTTTATAGTTACTCTTTTTTTTTTTTCTTTTTTTTTTTTTCTTTTTTTGAGGAAAAGGTTTTATAGTTGAATATACGGTACTTTATAGTTTACTGTCATCCGGTCAATACTTTTCTTTTCTTTGAAATTTAGTATATTTTTTAGTCAATTAGTCTATTAGCTAGTCCCTGCTTATACACATTACGTATAGATCTATAATCTATTCTCTACAGAAAAATTAGATTTTGGCTATAGGCCAAATAGGAAATCCCATCCAAAAGATCTCTTATGAGTTATCACATCAAAAAATCTCTCATGAATTATCATACAAAAACTTGAATAATAATTTCAAAAATTCTATATACATACAAATTATATAATATTTTTCACAATTTTTTTTTGACAAGGTTTTATTGATTTACGTTTTGTCCATCACTAACATTACTTTTTTTTTTTTTATCAGTAACTTTTTTATTTTATTTTTTTATAATAGCCTACGAATATTTAAATAAAAGAAAAGGCACACTTAAAATTTTCACCTTAGGCCCCAAAATATATTGAGTCAACCCTAATCTAAATTAGCGTATTCTTCCAATTTTATTGTAAAAATTAATACTTTAATCTGTGTTGAGGACAATTTGTTCACACCACTTGGCATTATATCATTGACAACTCACGCCACGTCAACATAATTATGGATTTTGGGTAAGTCTTCTTTAAAGCCCAAAAGAGCCCATGTTTTATTCAACTACATGAATTGGACTCACATGCCCCACAAGGTCTTTGCTTATAAGATGAATTCATAGCCCACATTATTCTCTACATCATCAATTGGGCTCATGACCCACGACATCATCAACATCAATATATGGATCAGGCTTAAGCATTGATTCAAGGCTTGCGGGCTATATTATCTCTCTTATACTTATGGAAAGCAGCTTCTCCAACAAAAACCCATATTTACACAAGACAATATCAAAGCCCGTGGCAAATTGTCTCATCAAAGCCCATGGTTCAAGCTCATGGCACATCATCTTATGATCTAAGCTTATGAGTCTCATTAGAGAAACTTTGAAAGTCGTGGTTTAGAGGGCCAAAAAGTATGCTCAGTAAATCTCCAATAGTTTAAAGTTGATAAAAGGAACATGTTGCTTGGCATGTTTTCTCCAATTTCCTGAACTTTAACAGGCAATGTGTAGCAGATAACATCTGGTAAACCTCTCATATCACATAGCACTTAAAATGATAAAAATTTTCATTGCTCTTTACCTAAAACTTAATACTCATAATGGATTTGTCACATATTCATAATGTATTCCATGTATCAGTGTTATGAAAGTACATGCGTGATCCATCACATGTTTTGGAATATGAACCAATCAATGTTAGAGAGGACTTGTCTTATGAGGAGCAACCAATGCAGATTCTTGACAGGAAGAAACAAGTGCTATGTTCAAGGAATATATCCTTAGTGAAAGTGTTATGGAGAAATCATGCAGTTCAAGAAGTGACATGGGAAAAAGAGGAAGACATGAGGGAAAAATACCCCTATCTATTTATTGATTGAGGTTTGTCAAGTTTAGAGGACTAAACTTATTTTAAGGGGGGAAGAGTGTAATACCCTGCATATCATTGATGTTTTTATTATCATTTTTTATTATTATTTATAGGATTAAGGTACTGTAGACTTAACACACGTGAGATTATGATTAAAAAAGTTTATATAGCTTAAACCTTAGGGCACAAAAATAATTAAATTAAGTTAAGAATAAAATAGATAAATTATTAATGCATTTTGGTAGTAACCGCATTTCACTACCCCCTAAGCTCACATCTCTTATGCGTTAAATGCGAGGTAGAGGAAGAGATAAAAGAGAGATATTGATAGGAAGATAGTCATTGCTAAAGAGGCTAAGATGTGTATTTTTTTTCCTTAGAGTTTAGAAGGAATACACTTGAAGAGACAACCAATGGTTTCCAAGTATGATTTCTCATTGTTGGAAACATAGAATTAAAAAGATTAGAATTTTATCATGGAATCATTAGTGATGTGTAGATTGCTTAAAAGGGTTGTTTCCTAGAATATTGTTTACACTATTACGTTAAGTTAAGTTGCCTACAGTTGGACATGAACTATTTTGGATTGTCTTATTGTTGGACACATAATAATTTATTAGTTATTATCTAATAATTGACATCTCTCAATATACATCAATATGATCTTTAACTCATAATTCAATCAAAACTATTATGCTAAATACATATTGCGGCATCTCGGGCTGTGGCTTTTGCAAAGGAACTCAGCTTATTCGAAGTAATATTTGAAGGAGATTGTTTACGGATAATAAAAGCTATTAACACAAAGGAGCCTTGTCATACTCTGTTTGGCCATATCATTGAGGAAATATGGAGTTTGTGTTCCTCTTTAAGGACGTGTAGCTTCCAACATGTAAGAAGAGAGGGCATGTGAAAGTTGAAGTTGTTGAATGTGCTTCTAATCAACCCTCCACAGTCCTTGAAGATCTACATCTTGGTGAAGTCGAAGAGGTTAAAACCACAGTGCTTCCTATGATTCATAAGGTTCAAGAAGAGATTATACTGATTCCACACATTGATTTTGTTATTCCAAGTGAGTTTGATGTGATAAAATTCAAGGTTTTTCTTTTCCCTGTGCTCCCTAAGGTGATTTTAGACTTGAAGCAAGTGTTATTTGTTAGCATCCTAATCCTTCAATGCTTTAAAACTCGAGGTCGAGTTTTCTCCAACCAGAGGAGAATGATGCGGGAGATGCAAGAAAATTATTATTTAGTATTATTTATGTTTGCTAGTCAATTGTATTTTTATGTTTTAGATTCTATTAGTTTATTAGTATTTTAATTTAGAAGCAAGGGTATTTTTGTAATAAGGCAATTAGGGTTTCCTAGCCAATTAGAACTAGGGTTTAGTAATCCTTTATAAGCAACCTATTGTACTCCTTGAGGAGTTAGTTGATATTTTGATGAATGAAAAAATGGCCGTTTGGTCTTTCTTTGGTCTGGTGCTGACTCTAGATCTACCCTAGGTGCTGACTCCTAGTGGTTTGCCCGCTTGGTGTTGACTCTAAGCAAGGTCTAGGTGCTGACTCCTAGGTCATATCTTTTTATTTTATTGTTGTTTCAGTTTTGTTCTGGTTGTCCTGCGTCAAAATCCCAACTTGGAGATTTGAGCCACCCCTTTCTAGTCATCTTTGCAAGACAACACTGTTGATCAGCTCATAGATCTGTAAAACAAAATCGCATTCCTATTATCAACTAGTACAAGTTAAGATATCAATCTACATATCCATGTATTAGTAATCTAGTATTGCAATTAGTGATTTCCACTCATTTGTCTCCAGTATAGATCAGCTTAACAAGAAATGTGTCTAAGGGGTCCTCTTCAGCTTACTTTGATAAGGCTAGAGATGCAACTGATTCCATCCCCGCATCTTTCCTGTATAAACATTGTGTAACTATGCCCCCTTCAGGTCAATAAAACCACTTGGATTTTAATAAAGGTACATGATTTAGTACTATGAGCATTAGATTGACATCAAGACTCAAAATTGACTGAATACTCAAAATTGACATCACCATCCATAGGATATACTCATCATTTAAACATCCTAAGGAATTTCAATGTCAGACTTGAAAATTCTTGAGCATCATAATCAACCCACCGCTCCATTAGGTAATCAAATTTCATTTAAACATCTTATTGCATGGCTTATTTCTTTGTTATTGGTGATTACACACACAGGTGGGTCTTGAACCCAAGACCTCTACCTCCAACGTGCTCTTACAAGGGGATTAGGTGCCACTTGAACTAGAGTTCATTAGCATCCCTTTGCAAATTTCTCAACCCAATTTTATTCTAGGACCAATGTGAACTCAAGCCTGAGAGATATTGCAAATTCAATTTTCAGGCCACCATTTACAATGGTCCATCAATCACAAGACAGTAAATCTACAACTAACTTGGGACATTCACAAACCTGTCTGAAAAACTCAGTTCATGTAGTGATTTTTATTTAGTGACATCAATGCAAGAAGGGCAGCATTAAGTACAAGGAAGAGCAACTCCTAAGAACCCTTCTTCTAAGTGTAAAGCATTTGCAGGCATTAAGATACAAGACTCCTGAAATCAAAGGAAACAACAATGAATAAAAGACCTAGAATTCATCATATTGTAGATGAAATGCCTAGTTCAAAACAAAAGCAGTCATATAAAATGCCAGGATTATCATATTCATCAATGGCATTGTTCTAAAGATACACCACCCTATCTGACATGAAAATATGTGTCATCATATGATCCATAAATCCTTGTATCATTACAACTGCTAGGGTTAAAGGTAAAATTGTTTGACTGAGAAGTAGTGGAATATAATCCTTATGAAAATCTGTTACTGCAATGAACTAACTTTAACTTACTTGAGCACTCAAAGAAAATTTAATTATAAGACCGGACATTCACAAACATCCACCATATACTGTAAAATCAATCAAATATTCACCCAAAACCCACTTCAGATCCCAATCGTAGAGCTGATAGAAGAACTAAAAAAAGCTTGACCTAAAAACCAAATGAAGGTTGTAGATGGAAATGACTTCATGTCCAAACTCTACATATCAAACTAATTGATTGCTAAAGTGCATCCAACTGAAGAAAAGAAATTGCAATTGCTTCAATTAAAAACAAAAACAAAAACATAATATGATGAACACTCTGATCAATATCAAAGCTGAAAAAGGGAAGCAACAATAAATCAAAAATAAAAATAAATATCACAAAGAAAATACTCCTATCCACATCCATATCTTCCGTCAAATAACTGAAACTTATGTTCACAGAATTGGGATAACAGACATTTATATCATTATAATGAATAATAGTATAGTCATTATAGTTAGAAAGTGAAACATTTTTTATTTATTAATTAATTTTATAATATAAATATATATATTATGAATAATTTTTTAGGGAAAAACTGTAGTTGAAAGGGTAGTTGACTTTTCTGTCGCTTATAAAAGTCAAAAGCCAAAATACCTTGTGGGCCGGGTAGTTCACTTTACTGTCGCTTATAAAAGTCAAAAACCAAAATACCTTGTGGGCCTGATCTCTGCATCTACTACCTAAATTCTGTAACCTTTGTTCCGCACTCAATTCCTTCCTCCAATTCTTTCTTTTCAACCAGGCCGTTATCAGCAACAAGTTTTCAAGAAATGTTGATCCTTTACAACTATTATCACCTTCTGAGGGTATACTGTTCTTCAAAGTGTTTCCAGAATTACAATCAAAACATCACTAAGCATTACAATTCAAAAGTCATAACTAGTGATTATATGACTAATAAGTTCAATTAATTATGATTTTCTTAAGAATCACACATACATTAGATGCTTTTTTTAAGGGAAAAAAATGGGAAGGTAATCCTAGATAAGTCCTTGTCTTGTCAGCTGAATCAGTAGTCTAATATATGTATGGTACTGCTATTCTATATGCGTGTGCTCATTGTGGACCATTAGTAAAGTTGTTGAGCCTAATTTTTCGGGAAAAAAAAGGAAGTAAAGTCATTAAGCCTAAATTACTGAGTGAAAGAGGCCATGTGTTACTAGTGATAAACAGTAATATGACAACGAAGTACAAAGGGGAAAGTTCCTAGAAGGGAAAGGAATTGGGAAGTAGTGTTTTAGAACGGAGCCACTGAAATTCTGTCACAATTCTTTAATAAAATTACAAGGGAGCAAGGGGCATATTCATTAACAATGTAGGACTTCTACAAAAGTAGGTCATCACTTAAGTGATCACATGTATGATAAAATCACTAAAGAGTACATTCACATCTATTAAATATTAAATATGGCAAAAAACTAGGAATTCATACCTCATTACGTTTTCCAACTTTGAAGAAATAATCAGAAATTGATCAAAATTGACAAAAATTTATCCAGGGTTATAAAAGACAATTTTGTACAAGATATAGATATGCAATATAAAAGAAAATACTTATTATATATACACACACGCGCACAAAAGAAAATTTTACTAATGTGCATTATTTGAACTAGAAGTTTATAAGAAGACCCTCCACATTACAATTTTTTCTTGCAGCAGCTATGTCAAAGATTAGTTTTTTGCATTGGCACAATATGTGTCCATAATTCCCAGCAGACCTGAAATGAACTATAGTAATGAACCAGATCATATAATGATTTTTTTTTTATAAGTCCAGATGATATAGTTGATACCATTAGGTGGTCATGTGATTTCTCATGTAACAAATTGGATGCAGTTGCCCCAATGTTTAAGCAAAGAGAAACGCACCAAACCCCAGCATCATCTTTAGACCTTTGGAAGCAAGGCATGCAAGCCACCAATTTTGGCCCTGGAAAAAGCAGGGATTTCATCAATAGCATTCTTAAAACAGAACTCCCAATGCCATTCAAATGCTGAGGAAATCGAGCCATAGTCTAATAAAATCCAACAAAATGTTCATAGAAAGGAGTACAAGATAGATTTCTTTTACTCCTTCGCTTACATAACAAATCAACTAATGTTATAACTTCACCAGAATCAAATTATATTCACAATGAGGGGAAGAGATAAGCACAACTTCTATAGTCCATAAAAAAGATCTCAATAGCCAGGATTCAAACTCCACTCATGTCAACCAGTAAAAAAATGTAGAGCTTCCATGTTCTTATAAAAACCAGACAAGCAGCATGATAACAGACAGGCATAATGGTCTAACATTTTATGCAAACATAGAGGCATAGTGAGAAAGAATCATGTCATCCCCATGTCCAGAACATAAGATAAAGAAGCTTAGCATTTCAAAGCTCTCTGTTTCCTTTTTCTTTTTTTTTTTTTTCTTTCCTTATTTTCAAAGTCAGGAGCTGCAGCTAGAGAAGTCCATAAGAACTTTCTCAAACAATATGGCAGCCAAACTTTCAAATGATTGAAAAAGAAATTCAAGATTTTTGCTGGAATATAATTACATATCATAAAAGCATCCCAGAGAACAAATAAATAAATAAAAAATAAAAAAGTGGGAAATAAAGCACTGCAATGAGCCAAAGAATATTCATTCCTGTATAAGAGTAATTGGTACATAATTTCCAGATTGAAAAACCAAAACCAATACTACAATATGTAACCATTCTTCCTGCTTTTTACAAAGATGCGATTTCATCAAACTACAGAATATCCTATTCTAATCTCCTATCAACCTACCCCCCCCCCCCCCCCCAAAAAAAAAAAAAACACAATATCCCTTGATAAAAATTTAACTAAGATGAAGGCCATACCCCAGCTGATTTTAGATTTCTTATCTCCATCAAATGTTCATCATTTGAAATATTGAATGAAACACGAAGATTTGTCAATAGAGCTTCTTGCTCCCAACTTAAGGGCCCAGAAGCATATATTGCCTCCAGAGTGCTGCGATAATCATGCAACTCTAATCTATCGATGCTTGTTGCTAAATTATCTTTCAAAGAGAGGGGACCTCTTCCTTCCTCATCTCTACAATCATAACAGGAATCTGCATCACTATTAAGGGTATTGGCATCTTGAGGAGGACATGATAAAATGTGACCTGACAACCTATTTGAACTATCAGTAACAACACTACAACTACCAACAGAAGATGCATCACCATCACAATGAATAGGTTCCGAAATTCTTCCATGAAAAATCAAAATAGAACCATTCTGATTTACCCTTTCCAAATCAAAATATCCAGTTGTTTGTTTATTAAAGGAATCATGCGTGTATTTTTCACCCAGATTTGCTTGTGGGTAAGCTACAGCATCTACCTTTTTCAGCAAGGGGGATGTAGACTCTGAAATGACTCTTTGACGCTCACCCTCTTTCTCAATTCCTCTCATTTTTCCAGAATATGCTTCAGTATGAGTAGAGCAATAAGGGGACGCTCTCTTCAATGTTCTGGATGAGACAACATGAGCCTCCTGCAAACAAGTATTGTCTTGAGCAGCTAAACAAGTATTTCCTGCCTGCATCTTTTTCCTTGTATCGTGTGGCAGAAACTCAGAGGTCATCTGATGAAAGTTCAAGCTAGATGGTTTGTTGGACTTCACAAGCAAAGAATTACAAGAACCCTGTGAACAAAAGCCAACATAAATTAGTCAATGCAAAGGTCAAGATTGGGAATAAAATGGTTCCATGGCTCTTATTCCCAAAGACAAAACGATAGCCATGATAGGCATTGAACTTCTAAATTAAAAGTATAACTATTCATTGCCTATTGCACAGAATTAGATATCTGATTATTAACACCAGCTTAGTAAGAAAAAAACAGACTCAAACTCAAATAAACCCAGGAACCATGTAAAAGAAAGGCAAGACACTTTAAAAATTCTTACTGAATTTTAACTTAGTGACTGTTTAGATCCACATTTTGTAATTGCGTTTTGCATTTGCGTTTAAAATGTGCTGGGACCCATGCTACAGTAGACAAAAAGAAAAACGCTGAGATGAAAATAGCTGAAACGCAGGAATGAGATCAAGAAGAAAAAACGCTAGCTTTTTTCTTCAGTGCGCACCGAAACAGCAGAGAATCATCCAAGAAGGTTCGTCGGCATCGGACTGGGTTCGCTGTACAGGCATCGCCCGCCACCGACGAAACCGGCCGGAGCCGAACCGATCCGCCCACCTCAAACCTCCACCGCAGGTGTTAGGCACGGTGGTCGGCAGCGATTTTCAAGCACCGAAGTCGGCCGGTACGGTTGTTGGCGAAGGTTTTTGGATTCCAGTGAACACCAAACCGCACCGATTTGCTTATATATGTACAAAACTTGAGATTTCTACCCCCTTCAAGTCAAATCTAAGATTTCCATCCCCACCCACAACACAAAACCCACCACCATTTCAGCTTTTTATCTTCAAGCACCTCTATTTTTGCTGCCACCCAGGTCAAATCTTCAAGTTGTTGTCTCTACCTCCATTGCCTGGTGGTCGATTACTCGATTAGACTTCGCAAGTGAGTCAATCGATGGTTAGTTTCAAGAATCTTGAGCTTGTTTGGGTTTTAATATTTGGGTTTGTAATGGGTTTTGAATCTTTTGATATTTAGATTTGATCTAAGTTTTGATATGTGGTTTGAATCCTTGAATTTTCTGGGTTTGATTTTGGTTTTAGATATCTCCTCCTCTCTGTGGGTGTGATAGACAGGTGGACACCGACCACTGCGCCGACTAGAACCGCCACCAACGTCGGACTGGGTTATCTTCCTTTGTGGATTTCTCTGGTGGGCGTGGACTTCTCTTCTCGAAGATAGGCGTTAGGGTGGGCGAGGAGTGAAAAAAAAAAAAAATCATCTGCGTTTTTCAGCTGAGCTACAGTACCCGTATCAAAAAATAATCATCTGCGTTTTTCATTTATTTGCTACAGTGTTTTCAGTTTTCAGCAAAATAAGTTGTATCCAAACAGATTCTTAATATTAACAATAATGACAATTTAAAACAAGATGAAAGTAGAAACTTACCTTTCTGATCAAAACCCATTTGTCATCTTGCCAAACTTGACGCACCCGGATGTTAGATTTGTGAACTCTGAACTTCTCAGAAGATCCCAATAGCCTAACCAAATGATAATCCCCACCCAAAACCTTCAGAATCATAGCCATTCTCCAAGAACCAACGTTAAACACTTCTGCAACATCTCCAACTGCCCAATCCTCCATAGTTTCCATGGGAGGAGGGCAAGGCCTAATAGCCTTCCTTGGCACTCTCTCCACAAATACCTCGGCTGTAATTTCCAGAGAACCTTCGTACATAACACAGTAAGTGTGAGCGTCTCCCATGGACTGTACAAAAGCAAAATATTATCTGTAACAGAGAGTAAGACAAAAAAAAAAAAACTCCTCCAATGAATTCTCTGTATCCAAAAATTTTTTTGGCTTATGAACAGGAGCTCACAGGTATCATGGTCTACTGTTTATTTTTTTAAAAATATTTTTTATTATAATAATAAGGTGTTAGATAAAAAAATGTTAAAAGATGTGTAGTAGTTAAAAAAAGAATAAATAATGAATGAAGGAATAATATTTAAATTAGATAAAAAATTTGTTAAAAAGTTTATTTTAAAAAATAGATAAATATAGGTAAAAATTACTGTTTATTTTTTAAATAGTACAAAATTTTGATGAATTGGCTTAAAATGCTCATCTCATGATTTGCCATGCTAACACAGAACTCGAAATCACAAAAACCTGTAAGAACCAAGAAATTAAAGGTTAGAATCAGATAAAAATCTTTGTATAATAAAAAACTACTATCCAATGATTCTGAACACTACATACAAGTTTTTTTTTTTTTAAATATTTATTATTACAAAAAAGCAACCATTCAAAACAAATGACAGTACCTAATGAAATCACCGAAAATTAGTAATTACTTGGTGATCAGGAAAGGACCCCTGAAAACAAATCCTATGACCTAATGAACCAAATTAAACATAAAAAACCACAGAATAATCTTAAACCCACCAAATATACAACAAAAGTACTCGATCAGATAACATGAAATATAAATCATAACAAACAGAGCAAATGCAACCACAAAATTTAAAAACAAAAAACAAAAACAAAAACTTTGATTTCTCAAATCACACACAGAACATCAAACTTCAAAATACGAAAGAAATTATGGGATAGCAAAATTATCGCCTCAGTATAAATCGAGAAACTAACCTTCCTTCCTTTCTCGATCAGTGCCTTTTGGATTTTGATGGCTTCCTTGAAAAAAATCACATCAAATTTGAAAGATATGGGTTTGTTTTGTGATTGAGAAAACATACAAAATTGTTTTATATATCAATCCCTTTTTATTATTGCCGTTGTTTTTAAATTGAGGCGGTTAGGTTAGCTTCATCTAATTCCTTTTCCGAGTAGGAAAGAGAGAAAATAAAAAGGAAAGGTCTTTTTTTTTTTTTTCATAAAAAAGTGAGGGATGCTTAGGTCCATTCGTGTCTTTAAACAACAGTTTTTAAATCTTTAAAAAAATACATGTGGGTGAAAAAGTATGTAGAAATATATGTACTGTTGTTTAAAAACTGAAAATATGTGTTTAAAGTTTAAACACATATACTAAACAAGCCCTCAGTGTGCATATCAAGTTTTTTTTTTATTTCTTTCTTCTTAAATTCCTTACTATTAATCTATAATCTATAATTTATCAAAAGAAAACAGTTTATTATATCCCTTTTTTAAATAATCTAAAAACCCTATATTAATTGCACTAAGCAAGTAGACATTAATTGTATTTTCAGTCAACTCTAATTAGTTGGTTGAGGTCATATTGGGCTACAGCCTAAAGGCACTAGTTTAAATTTTTTAAGAATTTTTATTAAATTATATGGACTTTGTTTACTCTGTGTCCGTTTGGCAAAAATAATTTTTGCTAACTTATTTTACTATTTATCTTATTTTTGCTATTATTCATGAGTCCTACTGCACTTTTTAGTACTATTTAAGGGTCTCACTGTGCTATTTCAGCTAACTTTTACCTTTATCTATAGTACTTTTAGCAAAAAATTTTCAGTTTCGGCAAAATAAGCGGATCTCAAATAGATCTTTTATAGGTAAGGATGACAATGGGGTAAAGCAGGGTCATATTATGGGTGTCATGTTCCCGTCTCCTCCTCTTTGGGGTGAGGACAACACATGCAAGGCGAAAGCTGGATAAGTCAGGTTTAGCCTACGTTTGGATTGCACTAAAATTATTTCAGTGCCTGCATTTGGCGTTTTTCTGTGGGTCCCGTGCACTGTTCACGAGACTCACAAGTATGGATTTCAGCAAATCTAACTTTAAAACTGGGTCTCACAGCACTATTTACACATTTAAAAATTATTTCGCTACAGTGTTTTTAGTTTTCAGTAATAAGCGGTATCCAAACAGACCCTTAGTGTAAGTTGTAGATTTTTACTAATTCTAATGAGAGTGATGAGATAAAAATGTAATAAAAATAAATAAAGAAAAAAGAACGACCGTAAGAGTATTAGGTGAGAAGAGACTAATATTTTAGAAATGATAATAAAATACGTACTAAGAGAGGAAAGACAAATATTTTACTAATTCTTTAATTTTTTTTAAAACTCCTTTTGTGCTATTTTTTTTATGGGATTTTATGTTATATTATTGATTGACTACGATCTACTACAAATTTAGCTCCTCAATTTTTCACATAGTTTAAATTGTGTTAAAGGAAAAATTATATATATATATATTATTGTTTTAGGGAGAATATGTAATAGCTGATTCTCGTATATAAGTTTAGTGGTTATCAAACAATAAATTGTTACAGCTTTGTGTGTATATGTGTATTTTAATAATTTGAGAGTTATAGCTTCGTTTAATAGTTCTTATGTGATAAAATGGAAACAAGGTTTTTATGTAATGCTCATTACTTTCTCCAAAAATTAAAAATAATGTTAGCTTCCATATAAAATAATCAAAGATTCATTGCATGTTCTAATGAAAATTATACATTCTTAAATTTTTTTATTGGGTTGTGTTTTTATACATGTCTTACTATATTATAATTAAGTTATTACAAAATATCTCGTCATATATAATAACTTAAAGTAAAATGCATTATGTTTCATTACCATTAAAAAAAAAAAAAAAAAAAAACTCTTACACAAATTTAAAACACTTTCAAATAACAAATATAAACAGCTTAACTTACAAATTATATATTATACTATATTAATTCTACATTATTAGAAAATAATTACATTATTTTAAAATGGGTTTGGGGATGCATGAGTCTACGACTATAGTTCTCCTAAAAGGTAAAAGCTTTTGGATGGTAAAAGCATTCACATTAGTTTCCTCAAATTTTTAACTAAATTAACACAAAAAACTTCATTTTTTTTCTAGTTTAGCTATCTAAGTTTTTTAAATTTTTTTAAATTTATTTTTATACTCATACATCAACATCAATACTATATCACTATTTCAATTAAATATTATTTCTTCGTATTCACATTTTTAACCCAAAAATCCATCACTACCCTTCACAATCGCACCATCACCCATCACAACCGCATAACCCACAACAACCTAGCACAATCTGCAAACCCTTTGGAATTTTTTAATCCACATGGAACTTGAGCTTATGAGACTCGAGTTCCTTACAGAATTTGTACAGGTCCAATTGATCCCATCCAAGCAAAATCTCCACCACCTCATACTAATCTAATCAAAACTTTCCTTACAGGTCCTCACCAACAAAACCAACAATCACACAAAACCAACAATCGGAACCCGGCAAACCTAAAAAATACACAGCCAATCGGAAAACCAAACCCAGCAAAACCAACATTTGCACCACCACCATCCTTACAAGCAAAACCAAACCCAATAAAATACACAGCAAATCAGAACCCCACAAACCCAAACCCAACAAACGCGCCACCACCTCATACAAATAAAAACCTACAAACAGCATGGCCAGAACATGGAACTCGAGTCTCTTATGCTCGAGTTGCTATAGTGAACTCGAGTGTGATAGACTCAAGATATTAGTTTTCTAAATAGTTTGGAAATGTTGCTAACTAACGAATTTGTTTAAAAAATGGTGTTATTTTGCAAAACAAATCCAAGAAGTACCCTGAAGTCAAATGGTGAAAGCTCATTTGGTTTCCCAAAGCTATTCCAAAGCAGGTATTTATAAGCTCGTTGGCGGTCCACAATAGATTGCTCCACCTAAGATCGTTTGTTGCAAAGAGGTGCTATTTTGGATTCTCAGCGTAGTTTGGGCAGAATGCGAATTGAAAGTAGGGATCACTTATTTTTTTGAGCGTTCCTTTTCGATGAGATTATGGAGAACCATAATGTGTTGGTGCTTAATAAAATGCCTAAAGTTCCAATAGCCTGAGATTATAAATTGGGGTGAGAATCAATAGAGAGGTAAGAATATGAAATTTGCTATTTGTAGATTGACTCTGTGGTCTGCTATGTATCATATTTGGATAAAGTGGAATGCTAGAATTCACCAAGATAGAGTTTAATCTGAAGAAACCATTGTCAAAATGATTAGGTGGGAAATGAAGAGTAGAAAAGAAAGTGGCAGCTACTACAATACTATTCAAAACAGGGTAAATGTTGTCTTTGGGGAATTTCTAGTTTTGTTCTCAAGTAGTAGTCAATAGCTTTCTTCTGTAATGTGTCTGAGTTTTGAGCTCAGTGTGTTCTAATTTCTTTTAGCTAACATGGTTTTGTAGCTTTTTGGTGTTGTAGTTGTCTTGGTGTTGTAGTTGTAGAGTGTTGTTCTATTTGGGTTGAGTCTTCAACTTATTATATAGCTATTCTATGAAAATCAAATTTTGCTCATTCATCGATTTTTTTTTTTTTTTAAAGTGCTGAATCCAAAAATATGGCATTCGAAGGTGAAAACTACTAAAAAATAATCATATACTTAAGGATGCAAAAGAAGCTGATCACAACACAATATCAGGAATATAATAACTCATGGGAAGAAGCCAGAATCACATGGCACACAATCTCCAAACAAGCTCAATTTAATAATCTTCCTCTTGTTAATTTCAATGGAATATCCAACTTTTCATCAATTTTATCATATATATATCGAAAACAATAGGTTCATGCACCTTCTACCATTACCCATACTTTTTCACCCTACCTCCTCCAACCTTTATTTATTCTTTCTTTTTGACTAAATCACATCTTTCACTTTGTTTTCAAATAACATCTTTTACGCAAAGATCAAGGAATGGTTGGTTAAAATCAGGAGACCGCAACATAGCCTATTTTCACACCAAGGCTTCTAACAGACATCAACGGAACATCATCATTATGGATCAAGGATTAAATGATGTTTGGCAGGAGGATGAGGAAATTGTGGGTAGAACTTTTGTGGAGTATTTTACAAAGCTGTTTACTTCATCCCATGCAGAAGTCAGTGCAGAGCTTCTTGAGGCTGTCCAGGGCAAGGTGACAAATAGAATGAACAGCCTACTCCTGCAGGAATTTCAAGCTCACGGTGTGGAAAAAGCACTGAAGTAGATGCATCAGTTGAAAGCGCTTGGACCAGACGGTATGCCTCCCATTTTTTACCAGAAATTTTGGCTTATTGTGAATTCTATTGTTTTAAAAATTGTGTTAGACTTTCTTAACAATGGTGTAGCCCCTCCTAAGTTCCATGAAATGCACATTGTATTGATTCCTAAAACGAAGAACCCGAAAAAAGTGACAGATTATAGGCCGATCAGTCTATGCAACGTGGCCTACAAGCTTGCATCCAAGGCAGTGGCCAACCGCCTTAAATTGGTATTGCAGGATATCATATGCGAAAACCAGAGCACTTTCGTATCAGAGAGGCTCATCTCAGATAATGTCTTGGTGACTTATGAGTTAATGAATCACATTAACAGGAAGAAGAAAGGCAAAATGGGAGAAATGGCCCTAAATCTAGATATGAGCAAGGCATATGACCAGGTGGAGTGGGTCTGTTTACAACAAATTATGGGGAAACTGGGCTTTCATGACAGGTGGATAAGCTTAGTGATGAGGTTTGTTTTGTCTGTGTCATATGCGGTGCGAATTAACGGTAAACCAAGTGGCCACATTGTTCCAACACAAGGGCTGCGGCAAGGGGACCCTTTATCACCATACTTATTCCTCATTTGTGCTGAAGGGTTGTCCACATTGTTGCACAAGGCCGTCCAAAACAGGGCTCTTAAAGGTGTAGCTGCCTCAGCTAGGGGACCCACCATCTCCCATATTTTTTTCGCCAATGATAGCTTGATATTCGGAAGAGCCACTGTCAGGGAGGGTGAGGAAATACAGCGGGTGCTCAAAGTTTATGAGGAGTCTTCTGGCCAACAACTCAACAGAAGCAAGACTTCTCTCTTCTTTAGTCACAACACAGACCACGACACAAGAGATGCAATAAGAACAATGTTCGGCGCACAAATCATCAGACCACATGAGTCTTATTTGGGTCTGCCTTCATTAGTGGGGAAATAAAAAAGGAACACATTTGCACAGTTGAAGCAAAGGGTGGCAAACAAACTTATTGGGTGGAAGGAAAAATTGCTGTCTAATGCCGGGAAGGAGGTTCTGATTAAGGCGGTACCACAAGCAGTGCCATCCTACACGATGAGTTGCTTTAAGCTCCCTAATACGCTATGTGATGAGTTGACAGGAATGGTTAGGTAATTCTGGTGGGGACAAGTAAAGGATGAAAATAAATTGGCTTGGCTGAGTTGGGAGAAGATGTGTCTACTGAAGGAGAGAGGCGGGATAGGATTTCGGGATTTGCGGCTTTTCAACCTTGCTCTCCTAGCAAAACAGGGGTGGAGACTCCAAATAAATCCCTCCTCCCTATTTTATCAGGTGTACAAGGCAAAATACTTCCCAAGCTGCGATTTTGTGGATGCGGACATGGGGTGCCAACCCTCATATGCATGGAGGAGCATTATGGCAGCACATCCACTGGTGAAATGAGGAATGAGATGGTAAGTGGGAGATGGTACACAGATTAAGGCTTGGAAAGACAAATGGATTCCAAGACCACGAATGTCACGACCTAAATCCATGGAACATGAATTTAGATGCATGACTAGCTTGCTGATCTTACATAACTCAATAAGCATAATTAATCCAAAATAAATCAATACTCCAAAGAAACAATACTCTTAAAAACCTCTTACAAAAATCTAAACTCCACAAATTGGAAATAATCTCCACTATAACAAAAACATGAATTACAAAATAAAGGTAACTAAAATTCTATAAGTCTTCAATTCATACTAAAGTCGCCTACAACTTCATGCTCTACCTTGAACCTTACAAAGCGATCCAAAGGTTCTATATTCCCAACTACACTTTAATCTGAAAAAAATAGTAATTGATGGGGTGAGCCACACATCTAGTAAATAATTATACAGAATACACAACGAAATAGAGTCAAGCAAAGTACGAGTATTTTGATTTTTCACAAACTCATTCAATGGTATCAAAATAATTATTCCAAAACATATAATGAATCGCTTAATACATATGTAATCGAATCTTAAAGTCATTTGAAATCACATACATATAAATTGATCAGAGCACAGAGTCACATATACACATCACATATTCTCACATACAATCCTGTGAGCGGATACCAACATCTAACCCCTACTGGTAAGGGATCAACACATATTCTCACATACAATCCTGTGAGCGGATTTACACATATATCTGATATATCTGATCAATTCTAAAAAAACTTATTTTGAGTCATATATCACAAAAGCAATGTTCATACAAAATATAATAATTTACTTGATATTAACAATTATTCCAAATACAAAGGCATATCAAAGATCACAATATCGAATAGAACATAAATCAAAGGATGCTTGACTCTCTTAGGGAATGAATAAGAACTGAAGAGTTTATATAAATATTTTTACAATTCTTGAGTAAGTTTGAAAGCCCAATTTGCTAAAGGAAATGTCTTAAATACACTTTGAAAAATAAGAATATGACTTTGAAATCACTTGGTTTTAAACAAACTTAAAGAACAAGAACATTTTTAGAAAACTTACTTTGAAACTCAATTATTTTCGGAAAATAGTTTAGTTTAGAAATCATATTTTAAATGAGATTTGGAAATTCAAAACATTATTTCAAATTCGAATTCTCTTTTTAAAACATTGTCTAAAAGTCGAAGTTTCTCTTTCAATGATGTAAAAATAATGCTTTCGATAAACTTTAGAAAATGTAAGCTTTAAAAAAACATAACTTTTGAAAACCTTTAACTTCTAAGAACCTAAAGAATAAAACTTGTGCATATTATGCATAATTACTTACAGCACTTGAATCACTCTGAAAGTCCAGCTGAAACACCCTCCAAAAAGTCTCAAAACACTCTTAAATAGGACCTATAATCAATCATGAAAAATATACTTAATATCCTCTACAAAATATAAAGCTTATAGAACTACACAAATAGACTCACTAGGATTATACTTTGCTGAACTAATAACACTTTCAACACTAAATTAACGTTTCTCTAACCAATGGTATTCTAATCAATAATACACCCTTGCATTAATCAAAATGTTAGCCATGAGGAATGCGGTAGCAGCACTTTAGAATTTAATATAAGGATTTTTGGTATGAAATCTTAAAACTGCCACTAGCCTTTTAAAAAGAAAGCTGTAGACGTGTTGAACCTAAATGGTTCTTTGGGTTTGGACTAGTCAAAGTCTAGGCAAAGACTACCAAGGCTTCAATTCATCCCTCAGATAACTTGGAATTTGACAAAAGTGAGAGCTAACTAGTGGCACAAGGGTAGGGTCGGGTGCAAATTGTCCAACAATCCAGAATTGACATTATGGTATATCTTCAGCCTTAAAGCCCTTATAGTCCTACGAACACTATGCAACCTTATTCATGGTTTAATAGCATAATCCCAACGGCAAAGAAAACGGTGGCAGCATTGTTGACTTATTATATATAAATATATATATATATATATATATGTATATATCCTAATGAAAACGTAATAGTCATGCCTTTGTTCATGGATACTCAGTGGCAAATCTAACCGTAAAATATAAGTAGAATTAGGACCAAAATCAAACTTCTGAACAATCTAACATCACTACTGATTCCAAGATAACCTTATAAACTTTTAATTCTTGTTCCAAATGGTGAAAAATCATACCTTGAACAATCTGATTGCCTCTTCAATCGTACGTGCTCTAACTCCAAGGAAAACACCTCATAGCCTCCTTGATGAAACCCTTCCTATGAAAACCCTAATTTATCTTTTTCTTCAACTTATATTTTAACACATCAGAAATGTGGGTTTGGTGAGATAGTGGGCTGGAGTTTAAAACCCACTTGAGCTTATCTCTTTAGTTTCCAAGAAGCCCATAAAACATCTTCCTCTTTTCTTTTTATTTATTTATTTTAATTGCCTCACTAAATTGTGTGCACTAAAACTTTAATTTTCTCACCTATTTGTAGCACCACAAAATTGTCTACTCCCATCTTACTGTGCACACACATATAGTACCTCAACTCTATATTAAAATTGACAAGGTACAGTGATAATCATAAAATCAAAATTGGGGTATTACAACGAACATATAAGGTTATTACGCCAGAGAGGGTGTCGGGGCAAATACAGTGGGTCAGTGACCTTATTGATGAAGATAGCAAGGAATGGAAGAGGGACCTAGTCAGCCAATGCTTTCTACCACAGGATACAGATGCTATCCTAAGCATACCATTGAGTGTCACTGGAGCAAGGGATAGAGTGATATGGGCTGAAAACAAGAATGGACGGTTCACAGTTAAAAGTGCGTATAGACTAGCACAGAAGGAACAATGGGATACTGTGATGGCGGAAGGCTCGAACCAGTCACCAATGAAACAGACCTGGAAGAGATTATGGCAAATGAATGTGCCAAACAAGGTTAGACATTTTGTGTGGAAAGCTTGTAGAAATATCCTAGCCACAAAAGAAAATTTACGGCGAAGAAACATCACTAAAGGCAGCACATGTGAGGTATGTGGGGAGCGGGTGGAGACCATAAGCCATTTATTTTGGTTCTGCGAACATGCAAAAGAGGTGTGGTCCTCATGCAAACTCTCCTTCCCATTTGACTTTCAACCTTCGTGGGACTTTATGGACGTGATATGGCTTCTTCAAAAGTGGGAGGAGTCACGGCCAGGAATTTTGGAGCAGACAGTCATGATCTGCTGGGGGATATGGAAAACTAGGAATGAAGTAAGACATGAGGGCAAGCGACGGAGTGGACTGGCAATGACAACAGTGGCGACGCCACGTACAGCTCAGGGTGTTCCCAGGAACACCCTAACCTGAAAAAAAAAAAAAAAAAAAAAAATTATATTTAATCTGTATTAAGAACATCCTCAATCACAAAATTAGGAACACCCTCAAATTAAAAAAAAAAAAATTATTTGTTCAACTTTCAAGCCAAAAAAAAAAAAAGCCCAAAAAAAATTGAACTAAATTTGAAAAAAAAAAAAAAAAATTGTAACAGAGCCAAGCCAAAATTTATCTGTTCAACTTTCAAGCAAAAAAAAAAAAAAAAGCCAAAAAAAAAAATTGAACTAAAATCTGAAGAAAAAAAAAATTGTAACAGAGCCAAGCCCACGGCGAGCCCAACAGAGCAAACCCACCCACGAATTCTCAAAAAAAAAAAAAAAACCAACACAGAGAATCAGAAATCAAACCCACGGTCATGTCACTGGCAGAGAAAGCAGAGAAAACCAAACCCCAATACAGTCTATACAAAGCAAAAGCAAAACAAACTCCAATATAGAGGTGAGAGGTGTTTATCAACAAAAAAAAAAAAAAAAAAAAAACCCCAATACAGAGCCTCTGTACCAAAACCAAACCAAAAAAACCCCAATACTCGCTCGTCGTCGCCGTAGCTCGCTCCTCGTCCTCGTCGTCGCTCGCTCGCTCGCCCCTCATCGCAGATCGCAGATCGCTCTGCTCCGGTGCTCGGCGCTCCCTCCGGCCTCCCTCAAGGTATTTCTCATTTTCTCTCTCTTTTTCTCTCTTTTTCTCTCTCAGTCTCTCTCTCTTTATCTCACTGAAAGTCTGAAATGAAAAATAAATTAATGAATGTCTCTCTCTCTTTATTCTTTAAAAGAGTCTAACTCAGTAACTCTCTCTCTCTCTCTGATTGGCTGGCTGAATGAATGAGCTTTATCTTATTATCTATATTTTGCTTTTTGCCTGTTTTTTTGTCTTTTTGAATTTGGCTTTATCTTATCTGTTGGTGAGATATTAATTGTCTTCTAGTGTAATGTGTATTGTGATTTGTGATTGTGAAATTTTCTGATTGGCAGGCTATTGTGATTGGGGCATCAGGCATGAGGCTTGTGCTTGTCTGTTGAGTGGGGTGGGGGTAGATGGGCTGATGGGCACATGGGGCTGGGTAAACAATAATTAAAGCAGTGTAATGTGCTGCACATTACACTGCTTTAATTATTGTGCTGCACATGGGATGTATAATCATGTCCGACTCTTTTAGTGTAATGTGCACAAAGGGCTAAACAATATAACAAATTAAAGCAGTAAAATTAATGACAAACAAATTAAAGCAATATAGTTTATTGTTACGCTAAATAACAATAATTAAAGCTGTATAATTAACCAATACATTATAAAATACAAATAAATTAAATTATGTTAGGCTAAATAATAATTAATAATTTTATAATTAATGAAACAACAATATAACAAATTATAGTTTATAAAAGACAAACAAATTAATGAAACAACTAAACAACAATAATTAATAATTTTATTAATATTTCAAATGAACTTATAGTTTATTGTTTATTCTTTTGTTAGAATTATGGACAAATATTTGATAAGAAAATCGCGTACCCAAGATTCATCTCCTATGCAAGATTCATCTCCTGTGCAAGATTCATCTTCATCTTCTAAGCGAATTCGTGTTGACTTTAACTTAGAAATCTTCCTTCAGATCCTGGGCTACGACAAAAGATAAAATCTTCCTCTTTTATTAAATTGTGTAATTTATACTTGTTGAGAAATACCCTGACAAAATTTCCTGGAATTGCCACTAAATGACAAGGAGCTCCCTTAGCTTGCTGGAGGAGTTCCAGATAGCAAACGAACGACCAACAACCACTGCAGAACAAAACCAACTTGTAAAATGGGTCCCACCTCCGACGGGATGCTATAAAGTGAACGTTGACGGGGCTGTGTTCTCTAAACGGAAGCAAGCTGGTGTGGGAGTGGTCATTAGGGATGAAGCAGGACAGGTGATAGCAGCGCTTTGTCGAAAACTGTATACTCCGCTGGGGCCATTGGAGACCGAGGCAAAAGCCATGGAGGTAGGAGTCAAATTCGCGACAGAGGTCGGGGTTCGGGATGTGCTTTTTGAGAGCGACTCGTTAGTGCTCAACAATGCTATTCACGGACTGAATGAAGCTGCCCCATCTGTTCAGAATGTTGTCAGAGGTATACTCCAAAGTGCTCAAGGATTTCGCACCTTTGCTTTTTCGCACACAAAAAGACAAGGAAATGCTCCTGCCCACACACTGGCCCAACATGCAGTGAACGTGGAGGACTTTCTAGTTTGGCTTGAGGAGTGCCCGGGTTGTATTATGCATGCATGCATGCAGGATGTACGTGTATTTTCAATTATGAATAAAAATTGAGTATTTCCCCTAAAAATAAAAAAAAATTAAAAAAAAAATCTTTTACTGGTACGAAAGAAATTCACTTTCTTTCTAAATTACATCATTTAGTGGTAGGAGAAAAAATACATAGAATTATATGGATTCGGTGTAAATTTTGATTTTGATTCAATTGCACATTTTGCACCTCAAATTCAGCTAAAATCAATTTTGCACCTAAAGTTTAGAGCAAATGCCACAGACAACAAATTTCACAACTAACTTATCGAGGTGACAAATTGTGATTTGTGAAACAACACTTTTACTGAGATCACCACTGACATCATTTTATACTAATATCAGTCACAAATTCACAATATATCATTTCAATAATTGTAAAAAGTGTTATGAAATTTGTTGTCATTAGATTTATTAATTTTACAAATGGCTATCTAATTGCTACATTACTTTTAAGGCTAATCAGATCTCGATGCCTAGCAATGCCAAATTCTAGCACATCATGATATATACAATAGCATTAGCCTATAACAAAATATATTACAAATGCAGAAAATTGGAAAGAGTGTATAGATCACGAATAGATACAGGATACATAAGATACACACCTACAACATCATGAATCAATCGCAAAACCTCTCTTGGGAAGATGCTCAAATGCTTCGAGCTTTACAGATCATTCTTCGTTGAAAGGTCCTAAAAAATTGCCAACTTTGAGATTTGAGCTACCCCACAGCCCTACCAAGCCATCTTTGCAAGACAACAGATCATTCTTCATTATAAAGGCCCTTACAAAATCCCAACTTGGAGATTTGAGCCACCCCTTCCAAGTAATCTTTACAAGACAACGCTGTTGATCAGCTCATAGATCTGCAAAACAAAATCTGTGTCATTATCAACTAATACAGGTAAAGTTAAGATATCAATATGCATATCCATGGATTAGTATTGCAATTAGTGATTACCACTCATTTGCTCTATAATTGCTCAAATTGACATGGAATGTGTGTAGGGGGCCTTCTTTAGCTTATTTTGACAAGGCGAGGTGCAACTGATACCATTCCTGCATCTTTCCTGTTACATTGTTTAACTATGTCCTCTAACTCAATTAAACCACATCCATATCTTCCTTCAAACAAAGGAAACCTATGTCCACAGAATTTGGGATAACAGACATTTGCGTCAATATAATGAATAATAGAACAATAATTATAGTTACAAAGAGAAATATTTGTTAATTTATTATTTTATTTTATACTATGAATAATTATTTAGGGAAAAAGTGTAGTTGAATTGAATATCACTTGTAAAAGTCACAAAACCAATGTACCTTGTGGGACTGATCTCTGCACAAACAATTACAAACAATGTTCTGCAACTTTGTTCCCGAAACTCACCAAAGCGTAGCTTAACATCTATTTGTTTTTATAAGTAAATTGGGGGAGGGGAACTGGTGGGGTCAAACACCAGTGCCCAAGCACCACAAGAGCTACTGGACCCACTTGGGGTATTCCTCAAACCCCATTATGTTTTCCAACCTTGAAGAAATAATAAAAAATTGTGATAAATTGAAAGAAACTAATCCACAGATATAAAAGACAAACTTTCATGAAAGATATTGGTATGCTATCTAAAAGAAAGGAAAATATTTACCTCCAAACCCAATATGTAGCCATTGATAAAACTATCCACGTTACTTACAGTTACATGACCTATTTAATGAGTCATGTGACTTTTTAAAAAATACACATATATGATTTTATGAGTCATCACATAATGGGTTGAAGGAGATTGCTCTAAACTAGTTTTGATGAAAGCCTAATTACGAAAGAAAAAAATTTTTTAAAAGAAAACTAGAACAATGTGCATCATCCAAACTAGAAGTTTCAAAGAAGACCTTCCATATCAAAATTGCTCTCCCACTATTTCAAAGATTGGGTTTTGCATTGGCACAATATGTGTCCATAAATCCCAGCAGGCCTGAAATGAACTTATATCACTGAACCAAATAACATAATTATACCATTTGGTGGTCATGCATTGTCTAAAGTAGAAAATTTGGATGCAGCTCCTGCCCCATTGTTTAAGGGAGAGAAATGCAGCAAACCCCAGCATCATCTTAAGACCTTTAGAAGCAAAGCCTCCAATTTTGACCCTGGAAAAAGCAGTGATTCATCAATAGTGTTCTTAAAACAGAACTCCCAGTGCCATTCAAATACTGAGGAAATCAAGCCACAGTTGATTAAATCCAACAAAATTTTTACACAAAGGAGCACAAGATAGATTTCTTTCACTCCTTCGCATACACAACAAATCCATTAATGTTATAACTTCACCAGAATGAAATTATATATACAATGACAGGAACAGAAAAGCACAACTTCTATAGTCCAGAAGCATCTTAATCAGGATTCGAACTCCACACATGTCAACCAGTAAACAATGGCAGAGCTTCCATTTTCTTATAAAACAAAATTGGTCAATCAGCCAAGAAGCATGATAACAGGTGGGCATAATGAAATAACATTTTATGCAAATATAGACATGCATGGTGAGAGAGAAACATGTCATCCCCTTGTTCAGAACATTAGATAAAGAAGCTTAGGTTTTTCAAAACCCTTCATTTTCTTTACTTTTTTTTTTATTTCCTTATTTTCAAAGTGAAAAGCTGTAGATAGAGAAATCCATAAGAACTTTCTGAAAGGATATAACAGCCAAAATTTCTTAAGTTAAAAAAAAAAAAAAATCAAGATTTTTGCTGGAATATAATTACATATCATAAAGCATCCCTGAGAACAAATATATAAACAAGAAGAAAATTTTTTTTTGGAAAAAGAGCACTGTAATGAGCCTGAAAATATTCATTCCTGTATAAGAATTTTTGGTACATAATTTTCAGATTGAAACATCGAGACCAATACTACAAATGTAACCATTCCTCCTGCTTCTTACAATGATGTGATGCCATTAAAGACAACTACGGAATATACTACTCTAATCCCCCCTCACCCCACCAAAAAAAAACCATTGATTAAAAGTTAACTAAGATGAAAGCCATATCCAGCTGATTTTAGATTCCTTATCTCCAATAAATGTTCATCATTTGAAATGTTGAGTGAAACACGAAGATTTGTCAATTGAGCTTCTTGTTCCCAACTTAAGGGCCCAGAAGCATATATAGCCTCTAGAGTGCCCCGATAATCATGCAACTCTAATCTATGGATGCTTGTTGCTACACTATCTTTCGGAGAGAGGAAACATTTCCCTTCCTCATCTCTGCAATCAAAACAGGAATCAGCATCACTACTAAGGGTATTGGAGTCTGAAGCAGAACATGGTAAAAGGTCACCTGATAACCTATTTGGACTATTAGTAACAACACTACAACTACCAACGACAGAAGATGCATCACTATCACAATGAATAGGTTCCGAATTTCTTCCCTGGAAACACAAAATAGAACCACTTTGATTTACCCTTTCCAATTCAAAATATTGAGTTGTTTGTTTATTAAAGGAAGCATGCATGTATTTTTCACCCAGATTTACTCGTGGGAAAGCTACAGCATCTACCATTTTCAGCAAGGGGGATGGAAACTCTGAAATGACTCTTTGACACACACCCTCATTCTTAATTAATCTCATTTTTCCAGAATATGCTTCAGTATGAGAGGAGCAATAAGGGGACGCTCTCTTCAATGTTCTAGATGAGACAATATGAGATTCCTGCAAACAAATATTGTCTTGAGCAGCTAAACACGTATTTCCTGCCTGCATCTTTCTCCTTGTATCTAGCTGCGGAAACTCAGGGGTCATCTGATGACAGTTCAAGCTAGATGGTTTGTTGAACTTCAGAAGCTCACAATTCCAAGAACCATGTGAACAAAACCATCGTCAAATTAGTCAATGCAAAGGAAAAATCGCAGATAAACAGATTCCATGGCTCTTGTTCCCAAAAACACTATGCCCGCTATGATAGGCAGTGAACTTCAAAATTAAAATTATAAACTATTCATTGCCTATCACTCACATTAAATTAGCCATCTGATTATTAACACCAGATTAGTAAGACAAAATTGGACTCAAACTCAAATATACCCAGGAACCAAGTAAAAGAAAGGCAAGACACTTTAAAACTGGGCACAAAATTTTAACTAAAAATTAACAATAATGACAATTTAAAAAAAGATGAAAGTAGAAACTTACCTTTCTGATCACAACCCATTTGTCATCTTGCCAAACTTGACGCACCCGGATGTTAGATTTGTGAACTCTGAACTTCTCTGAAGATCCCAATAGCCTAACCAAATGATAATCCCCATCCAAAACCTTCAGAATCATAGCCATTCTCCAAGAACCAACATCAAACACTTCTGCAACATCTCCAACTGCCCAACCCTCCATAGTTTCCATGGGAGGAGGGCAAGGCCTAATATCCTTCCTTGGCACTCTCTCCACAACTGCCTCAGCTGTCTTTTCCAGAGAACCTTCATACATAACAATGTAAGTGTGTCCATTACCAGAGATAATCTTAGCACAATGCCACTCCCCTGGAGGCACCTGTTTATTCTTTAGTACCTCCACCTTACTCCCCTTTAAGAATCTCATGATTGCTATATGCTAAAACAGAACTCAAATTCACAAAACCTGTAAGAACCAATAAATTAAATGTTACAATCAGATAATAAAAAACTCAGTATAATTAAAAACTATTAGTTCCCAAACACAAGTTTGTCCAATGAATCCGAATACTAAACTTAAGATTTTATTTTTCGTTAAAGAAAAGCAACCATTCAAAACAAAAGACAATATCTAATGAAATCACAGCCAATTAGTAATTACTTGGTGATCAAGAAAAGACCCCTGTTAACAAATCCTATGTTCTAAATGATTAAACCAAATTAAACATGAAAAACCACAGAACAATCTTTTAACCCCACCATATATACAAGAAAAGTACTCAATCAGATAACATTAAACATAAATCAAAACAAACAGTACATATGCATCCACAAAATTAATATAAAAAAAAAAAAAAAAAAAAAAAACCTTTGGTTTCTTAAGCATACATAGAACATCAAACTTGAAAGTCCGAAAGAAATAAAATTAAGGATAGCAAAATTATCTCCTCAGTAGAAATCGAGAAACTGACCTTCGTTCCTTTCTCAATCATAACTTTGATGGCTTCCTTGAAAATCTAGGGTTTGTGTTTCTTCAAATTTGAAAGCTAGGGTTTGTTTTAGTATGTCTTTCCCTTTTTCTTCCCGTTGTTTTTAAAATGAGGCAGTTAGGGTTTCTTGTATTATTATTATTTTTTTTTTAATGAACGAGTTGGTTAGGGTTAGCTTCGTTTATCTATTCCTTTTCCGAGTAGGAAAGAACTGAACAAGAAAATAAAAAGTAAAGGTGCTTTTTTTTGTTTTTTTTTTTTCGATCCCTTGTGATTAATCTATAATCGAAAATATTATTACAATACAACTTTTTTTGGTGTCCCTTTTTCAAATAATCTAAAATATCCTTACGTTAATTGCAATAAGCAAGTAGAGTTTAATTGTATTAATAATTTTTTTTTTTTTTTTTATCTTCCATTCATAAGAAAAATATGTATTTGTATTTTCAGTCAAATTAGTCAATGTCATATTGGGCTAGGAGCACTAGTTTGATTTTAAAGGGATTTTAATTAATTATATGGACTCCATTTTTACATAATATTAAAAAAAAAAAAAAAATAGGGTTAAGAACATAGGGATGGCAATGGGGCGAGGTGAGGTTGGATCATAGGCGTTCTATCGGGTGTGTCTTCTCTTCGGGGTGATGACAATACATGCAGGCCAGGAGCAAGGTAAGTCGGGTTTGGTGTGGATTGAAGATGTTTACTAATTCTTAATAAAAATGAAATATAAAGGGAAAAAACGACCTTAAGAGTACTAAGAGAGAATGTGATACAAGTATTTCAGAAATGATAATAGAATATGTATAAAAATAAATAAATTATAATGGGGATATGTATAGAAATGATTAAATTATATGAATAAAATAATTTAAATGTATATCACGTAAAAGATGATTATTTGGATGCAGAGGAAAGCTAGTACTCACCAAGGTAGTGTTCTATCTGAAGAGATCATTGTCAAAATGATTAGATGGGGAAGTGAAGGGTAGAATAGAAAGTGTCGGCTACTGCAATACTATTCAAAACAGGGTAATATGCTGTCTTTGGGGCATTTTCAATTTTGTTATCAAGTAGCAGTAGTTAATAGCTTTATTTTGTAATGTGCCTGAGTTTTGAGCTCTGTGTTCCACTAATTTTTTTGAGCTGACTTAGTTTTGTAGCCTTTTGGTGTTGTAGTAGTCTTGGTGCTGTAGTTGTGTAGTGTTGTTCTGTTTGGGTTCGAGTCTTCAACTGATTGTATAGCTGTTCTTTTAATTTTGCTCATTCATCGAAAAAAAAAAAGTGTCGGATTAAAAAATATGGCATTAGAAGGTGAAAACTACTCCAAAATCAATCATATAATTAAGGATTCAAAAGAGCTGATCACAACTCAATATCAGGAATATAACTCGTGGACAGAAGTCGGAATCACATGGCAGTGGCACACAGGCTTACCAAATAAGCTCAATTTAATGACTTCCTCTTGTTAATTTCACTGGAATATCCAACTTTTTATCAATTTCATCCTATATTTATTGAAAACAATAGGTACATGCACCTTCTACCACTACCCATACTTTCTCTCCCTACCTCCTCCAGCTTTTATTTATTCTTTCTGACCAAATTACACCTTTTACTGGTACGAAAGAAATACACTTTCTTTCTAAATTACATCTTTTAGTGGTAGGAAAAAAAAAAACATTGAAATATATGTGCTCAAATGCTACAGGCACAACAAATTTCACTACTTATTGAGGTGGCAAATTGTGATTTGTGAAATAGCACTCTTACGAAGACCACTACTAACATCACTTTATTGTGCATCAGCCACAATCTACCATTTCAACAGATATGAAAAATGTTATAAAATTTGTTGTCATTGCATTTATTAATTTTACAAATGAAGGCAGATCAGATCCTGTTGCCTAGCATTGCCAAATTCTAGCACCAACAATAGAACAGAATAAAGCCCAACTCATGATATATACAATAGCATTAGCCTGTAACAAAATATATTGCAAATGCAGAAAACTGGAAAGAATGTATGGATCATGGATGGATACAGGAAATACTTGAGATACACTACTACCACAACATGAATCAACCACACTCTCTTCGGAAGACACTCAAAACACTTCAAACTTTACAGATCATTCTCTATTGAAAGGCCCTAAAAAATTCCCAACTTGGATATTTGAGCCACCCATACCAAGCCATCTTTGCAAGACAACAGATCATTCTTCATTATAAAGGCCCTTACAAAATCCCAGCTTGGAGATTTGAGCCATCCATTCCACTTCAACTTTGCAAGACAACGCTGTTGATCAGCTCATAGATCTGTAAAACAAAATCCCATTCACATCATCAACTAATACATGTAAAGTTAAGATATTAATCTGCATATCCATGGATTAGTATTGCAATTAGTGATTATCATTCATTTGCTCCAGTATTACTCAAATTAACATGAAATGTGTCTAGGGGGCCCTCTTCAGCTTACTTTGACAAGGGTAGAGGTGCAACTGATACCATTTCTACATCTTTCCTGTAACATTGTTTAACTATGTACTCTTTAACTCAATTAAACCACATCCACATCTTCCTTCAAACAAAGGAAACCTACATCCTCAGAATTTGGGATAACAGACATTTGCATCATTATAATGAATAATAGAACAGTAATTATAGTTACAAAGTGGAACATTTGTTAATTTATAATTTTATTTTATAATATATATTTTTATGAATAATTGTTTAGGGAAAAAGTGTAGTTGACTTGAATGTCACTTGTAAAAGTCACAAAACCAAATTACCTTGTGGGGCTAATCTCTGCACAAACATTTACAAACAATGTTCTGCAACCTTTGTTCCCAAAACTCACCAAATTTCCTTCCTGCAATTCTTTCTTTTCAACCAGGCTGCTGTAGGTAACTAATTTACATGAAATGTTGATCATTTTCAACTATTATTATCTTCTTCTAGGAGTACACAACAAATTTATTGGAAGTGTTTCCAGAATTCCATAGTCAACTACATGAGTGTGCGTACAAAATTCAATGAATATGCTTTTCTTGAGAATAAGTGAATAACACATATATATATTAGATGCTTCTTTAATTTTGGAAGGAGCTCCTAGATAATTACTTGACATGTTTGCACAATCAGTAGTCTAATATATGCATGGTACTGCTACTCTATATGCAAATGCACATTGATGACCATTTGTAAAGTCATTATTCCTAAACTACAGAGTCAAAGACACCGTGTGTCACTAGTCATTTATACACCAAGACTAAGTACAAAGGAAAAATTCCTTGAAGGGTAGGATGTGGGAAGTAGAGTAATGGAAGGGAGCCAGTAAGATTCTATCACAATTCTTTAATATAAATTGCAAGGGAGCAAGGGTAATTTTCATTTACAAAGTAGGACTTCTACAAAAGCAAGTCATTACTTAAGTGATTACAAGGATGATAAAATCACCAAAGAGTAGCTTAACATCTATTTGTTTTTAATAGGTAAATTGGGGGACGGGAACTGGTGGGGTTGAACACCAGTGCCCAAGCACCACAATAGCTACTGGACCCACTTGGGGTATTCCTCGAACCCCATTATGTTTTCCAACCTTACAGAAATAATCAGAAATCATGATAAATTGAAAGAAATTTATCCACAGATATAAACGACAAACTTTTATGCAAGATATAGATATGCAATATAAAAGAAATGAAAAAGTTTACCTCCAAATCCAATATGTAGCCATTGACAAAACCATTCATAGTCACATGACCTATTTAATGAGTCATGTGACTTATTTAAAAAATTCACATGGATGGTTTTATGAGTCGCCTCGTAATGGGTTGAAGGAGATTACTCTAAACCGGTATTGATGGAAAAAAAATTTTAAAAGAAAACTAGAACAATGTGCATTATTAAAACTAAAAGTTTAAAAGAAGACCATCATATCAAAAATACTCTCCCACTATTTCAGAGATTGGGTTTTCCATTGGAACAATATGTGTCCATTAATCCCAGCAGGCCTGAAATGAACTATATCACTGAACCAAATAACATAATTATACAATTAGGTGGTCATGCAATGTCTAATATAGAAAAATTGGATGCAGTTCTTGCCCCATCGTTTAAGGGAGAGAAATGCAGCAAACCCCAGCATCATCTTAAGACCTTTAGAAGCAAACCCTCCAATTTTGGCCCTAGAAAAAGCAGGGATTCATCAATAGCATTCTTAAAACAGAACTCCCAGTGCCATTCAAATTCTGTGAAAATCAATCCATAGTCTATTAAATCCAACAAAATGTTTACACAAAGGAGCACAAGATAGATTTCTTTTACTCCTTCGCATACACAACAAATCAATTAATGTTATAACTTCACCAGAATGATATATATATATATATATATATATATACACACACACACACAATGACGGGAACAGATAAGCACAACTTCTATAATCCAAAAAGATCTCAATAACCAGGATTCGAACTCAACACATGTCAACCAGTAAACAACTGAAGAGATTCCATGTTCTTATAAAAACAAAATTAGTCAATCAGCCAAGCAGCATGATAACAGACATGCATAATGGTCTAATATTTTCTAAAATATAGACATGCATGGTGAGAGAGAAACATGTCATCTCCATGTCCAGAACATAAGATAAAGAAGTTTAGTTTTTCAAAACCCTTTGTTACCTTTACTTTTTTATTTCCTTATTTTCAAAGTGAAGAGCTGCAGATATATAAGTCCATAAGAACTTTCTCAAATGATATGGCAGCCTAACTTTCTAATGATTAAAAATAAATTCAAGATTTTTATGGAATATAATTACATATCATGAAGCATCCCAGAAAACAAATAAATAAACAAGAAAAAAAAAGGGGAGGAAAAAGAGCATTGCAATGAGCCTGAAGATATTCATTCCTGTATAAGAATATTTGGTACATAATTTCCAGAAAGAAACTCCAAGACTAATACTACAAAATGTAACCATTCCTCCTGTTTCTTACAATGATGTGATGCCATTAAAGAAAACTACAAAATATCCCCCCCCCCCCCCCCCCAACAAAATAAATCCATTGATTAAAAGTTAACTAAGATGAAGGCCATATCCAGCTGATTTTAGATTCCTTATCTCCATCAAGTGTTCATCATTTGAAATGTTGAGTGAAACACGAAGATTTGTCAATTGAGCTTCTTGTTCCCAACTTAAGGTCCCAGAAGCATATATAGCCTCTAGAGTGCTGCAATAATCATGCAACTCTAATCTACGGATGCTTGTTGCTACATTATCTTTTGGAGAGAGGGAACATTTTCCTTCCTCATCTCCGCAATCATAACAGGAATCAGCATCACTACTAAGGATATCAGAATCTTGAGCAGAACGCGTTAAAATGTCACCTGACCTATTTGGACTATTAGTAACAACACTACAACTACCAACAGAAGATGCATCACTATCACAATGAATAGGTTCCGAGATTCTTCCATGAAAACACAAAATAGAACCATTCTGATTTACCCTTTCCAATTCAAAATATTGAGTTGTTTGTTTATTAAAGGAAGCATGCATGTAATTTTCACCCAGATTTACTCGTGGGTAAGCTACAGCATCTACCTTTTTCGGCAAGGGGGATGGAGACTCTGAAATGACTCTTTGACACTCACCCTCATTCTCAATTGCTCTCATTTTTCTAGAATATGCTTCAGTATGAGAGGAGCGATAAGGGGACGCTCTCTTCAATGTTCTAGATGAGACAATATGAGATTCCTGCAAACAAGTATTGTCTTGAGCGGCTAAACATGTATTTCCTGCCTGCATCTTTCTCCTTGTATTGAGCTGTGGAAACTCAGGTGTCATCTGATGACAGTTCAAGCTAGATGGCTTGTTGAACTTCACAAGCTCACAATTCCGAGAACCCTGTGAAGAAAAGCCAACATGAAATTAGTCAACGCAAAGGGATAAATAGTGGATAAATAGATTCTGTGCCTCTTGATCCTGAAAACATGATGACAGCTATGATAGGCAGTGGACTTCTAAATTAAAAGTATAAACTATTCATTGCCTATCACTCAATAGAATTAGCCATCTGACTATTAACACCAGATTAGTAAAGACAAAATTGGACTCAAACTCAAATATACCCAGGAACCAAGTAAAAGAAAGGCAAGAAACTTAAAAAATGGTCACAAAATTTTAACTAAAAGTTGACAAAAATGACAATTTAAAACAAGATCAAAGTAGAAACTTACCTTTCTGATCACAACCCATTTGTCATCTTGCCAAATTTGACGCACCCGGATGTTAGATTTGTGAACTCTAAACTTTTCTGAAGATCCCAATAGCCTTACCAAATGAAAATCCCCACTCAAAACCTTCAGAATCATAGCCATTCTCCAAGAACCAAAATTAAACACTTCTGCAACATCTCCAACTGTCCAACCCTCCAAAGTTTCCGTGGGAGGAGGGCAAGGCCTAATATCCTTCCTTGGCACTCCCTCTATAACTTCCTCACTTCTCATATCGAGAGAACCTTCGTACATAACACTGTAAGTATGCCCATTACCAGAGATAATCTTAGCACAATGCCACGCGCCTGGAGGCAGCTGTTTATTCTTTAGTACCTCCACCTTACTCCCCTTTAAGAATCTCATGATTGCTATATGCTAAAACAGAACTCAAATTCACAAATCCTGTAAGAACCAACAAACTAAATGTTAAAATCAGACAAAAAATCTTTGTATAATAAAAAACTATTACTTCCCAAACACAAGTTTGTCCAATGATTCCGAATACTAAACATAAGATTTTATTCTCATTTGAGAAAAGCAACCATCCAAAACAAAACACTATTTCTAATGAAATCACAGGGAATTAGTAATTCCTTGGCGATCAAGAAAAGACCCCTGATAACAAAATCCTATGACCTAAAGGATTAAATCAAATTAAACATGAAAAACCAGAGAACAATCTTAAACCCCACCAAATATACAACAAAAGTACTCAATCGGATAACATTAAACATAAATAAAAACAAACAGATCATATGCAACCACAAAATTTGTATAAAAAACAAAACCTTTGATTTCTAACGCATACATAGATAGAAGATAGAATATCAAACATGAAAGTCCGAATGAAATCAAATTACGGAAAGCAAAATTATCGCCTCGGTAGAAATAGAGAAATTGACCTTCCTTCCTTTTCTGGATCACTGCTTTGATGATGGCTTGCTTGAAAATGCAGATTTGTGTTTCTTCAAATTTAAAAGGTAGGGTTTGTTTTGTAATTGTGAGAATATATTAATAAAATTGTTTTATATATCTCAACCTTTTTCTTGCCGTTGTTTTTAAATTGAGGCGGTTAGGTTTCTATTCCTTTTCCGAGTAGGAGAAAAGGAACATAAAAGAGAGTAGTTTTTTTTTTTACTTGAAAAACGAGAGGTGCTAGTGTGTGCACACGTTTTTTTTTTTTTTTTTTTTAGGTTCCTAGTGATTAATTTATAATCTATATTTATTAAAAAACAACTTTTTTGGTGTTTTTTTTTTTAAATAATCTAAAATGTCCTTACATTGTTTCTCTCTCTCTCTCTCTCTCTATATATATATATATATATATATTGCACTAAGCAAGTAGACTTTTAATTGTATTTATATTTTAGCATGTATTCTGGTAACTCTATTTGTGGATTCAAGGCACATTTGCTTTTTGTGGCTTTCCATTTGCGTCAACAAGGCCCAACACGTGTAGTGTAGAGATAATTTTGTTGAGCTCTTTTTTAATACTATTTTTGGTCTTTTGCTGATTAGGCAAGTATTACCCAATGAAATTGGGTCATGTGGCATGAAAAAAAAAAATCTTAGAATAAACGGTAATCCTAAAGTGATATATCAATATTGATAGGTATTGAAATATTTTATTTCTCTAACCAAATTGAAATAATCATCATCACAGTATTCAAAACTTTGATTCGAACCTGCTACCTTCCAAACAAGTTCTTTTTTTAGATCATAATCGTAATTTTTGTTATGCATGGAAAAGCATTAGGGGGACATTGGATGGTAGAAAACGAGGATAAGATTAAAATTTGGAAGGATGAGTGGTTGTCTAATCCCATGATGTTTAAGTAATCTCTCGTGTAAGAATCCTTTAAGAGTCCTTTGAGGGGGAAGGGGGGGGGGGGGATGGAGGAAATTTTACTACCTTGTATGAAAAATCTCACTAAGTGAAAGACTTACTGAATCTCTACTACAAGTATTACCCAATGAAATTGGGCCACATGGCATATTGTAAAATACAAAAACTTAGAACAAGAGGTAATCCTAAAATGATACATCGATATTAATGTATATCAAAATATTTAATTTTTTTGACCAAATTGAAATGACATTCTTTACGGTGTTTACAACTTTGATTCAATCCTGCTACCTTCTAAACAAGTCCCTTTTGGAGGCCATAATCATTATTTTCCTTAGGTATGAAAAAACATTAGAGGTGCATGGAAGGTGATAGAAGAGGGCTACCATTGGATAGTAGAAACAAGGACAAAATTATAATTTGGAAGGATAGGTGGTTGCCTAATCCCACAACATTTAAGAGAATCTCTCCTAGAAGGATCCTTCATCAATAAAGAAATTTTATTACCTTTTGAAGTGGAGGAAATAAGAAAATCCCACTAAGCGGAAGATTGACAGAAGACAAACTCATATGGCATGGGAACGAGAGATGAGCCTCTTATAATGAAAAGTACATATAAGCTCAAGTATAAATAGTGTGTATACACGATGGAAACGCATATGGAGCCTCTGCCTATCAAATAAGATCAAAATATTTGGATGGAGAATGTGTTACAACATACCAACCAAAGTAAATTTGACAAAAAGGAAGCTCACGGAGGATACATAGTGCGAAATATGTTTGAGAGATTAAAAGGATATGAGGCATGTACTGAGATGTAAACGACTAAAGGAAATCTATAAGTTGAGCAACATTAAATTCCAAAACAAGCACTGGAACCATAAAGACTTCCTAAGAATAGCAGGGGAAAATGAGAGATAGTCTTTGTGACTGCCTGGAATATATGGAACAATAGGAATATCTAGAGAAGGAAGCTTGCATTATGGTAAAAGAAGGAAAAAGTTGTTCGGCAAAAAATGTCATGGAAGAATAACAGGAAGCCGCAACGAAGAAGCTACCATTGAAAGAGAAGAGTTGTGCAAGATGGAAATCATCACTAACTAGAGTTGTTAAAGTCAATGTCGATGGCACGATTTTTCAAGAATAGAAGGCAACTGGTATTGGCATGGTGATTAGAAATGAAAATGGGTAGCATTAGAAGGTGACATGGTCAGTGAAGTAGAGGAGTCCGAAGCCATGACAACTACTTATGCTTTGTCCTCCAAAGAAATGTATCCAATTTAAAAATATGGCATTAGAAGGTGACTCACTCATGAGAGGAAAACTACTCCAAAATCAAACATATAATTAATAATACAAAAGAGCTAATCACAACTGAACATCATGAATATAACTCGTGGAAAAAACTGGGAATCGCATAGCACATAGGCTTACCAAACAAGCTCAATTTAATGATCTTCCTTTTGTTAATTTCAGTGGATATCCAACTTTTTTTTATATGGTATTGAAAAGAGACTCTTTCGTGAAAAAATACATGAAGTGGTCTACATAATTACAATTGAAAAAATTATCTACATGTAAATCAACTCTACAAATAATTGAACAGAGTAACAATATATGAGACCCAATACAAAAGACACTCATAGAGAGAGCTAATGAATGATGCTTGCAACAGAGTTGATGTGCATTCCACATCCTTAAAAGTACATCAATTTCTTTCCCTCCGTATCCAACTTTTCATCAACTTTATCATATGTTAATCAAAAACAATAGGTTCATGCACCTTCTTCCATTACCTCTACTCTCTCCCTACCTCCTCCAGCCCATATTTATTCTTCTTTTTTACTAAATTACATCTTTTACTGGTATGAAAAAAAAAATACACAGAACTATATATGTTAAATTTTGATTTTGACTAAATTACACATTTTGCACCTCAATTTAGCTAAAATCAATTTTGCATAGCAAATGCTATAGAAACAAACTAATTTCACAACTTATCATATAATTGTGATTTGTGAAACAGCACTTACTAAGACCACCACTAACATCACTTTTATTGTGCACCAATCAATCACAATCTACCATTTCAACAGTTGTGAAATTTGTTTCGGTTAGATTTATTAATTTTACAAATGGCTATCTAATTGGTGCATTGCTTTTTAAGGCTAATCATATCCTGCTGCCTAGCACTGCCAAATTCTACCACCAATGAAAAATCAGAATGATGCCCAACTCATGATATGTATACTATGCATTAGCCTGTAACAAAATATATTACAAATGCAGAAAACCGGAAAGAGTGTATAAGATCATGGGTAGATACAAGAAATACTTGAGATACACTACTACCACTTCATGAATCAATCACACCTCTTGGGAAGACAACTGCTTCGAACTTTACAGATCATTCTTCATTGAAAGGCCTTAAAAAGTCCCAACTCAGAGATTTGAGCCACCCCTACCAAGCCACCTATGCAAGACAACAGATCAATTTTCATTATAAAAGCCCTTACAAAATCCCAACTTGGAGATTTCAGCTACCCCTTCCAAGTCATCTTTGCAAGATAGCACTGTTGATCAGCTCGTAGATCTGTAAAACAAAATCTCCTTCTCATTATCAACTAACACAAGTAAAGTTAAGATATCAATCTGCATATCCATGCATGAGTATTGCAATTAGTGATTACCACTCATTTGCTCCAGTATTGCTCAGAATCAGATTTCCATGAAATGTGTCTAGGGGGCCCTCTTGGGCTTACTTTGACTAGGCCATTGCTCCATAGCTGCATCTTTCCTGTAACATTGTTTAACTATGTCCTCTAACTCAATTAAACCACATCCATATCTTCCTTCAAACAAAGGAAACTTATGTCCATAGAATTTGGGATAACAGACATTTGCATCATTATAATGAATAATACAATACTAATTATAGTTACAAAGTGGAACATTTGTTTATTTATTATTTTATTTTATAATATATATTATTATGAATAATTGTTTAGAGAAAAAGTGTAGTAGACTTGACTATCACTTGTAAAACTAACAAAACCAAAATACCTTGTGGACCTGATCCCTGCACAAACATTTACAATGTTCTGCAACCTTTGTTCATGAAACTCATGTAATTTCCTTCCTGCAATTCTTTCTTTTCAACCAGGCTGCTGTTAGTAACTAATTTTCAAGAAATGTTGATCATTTTCAACAATTATCATCTTCTTCTGAGTGTACACAACAAATTTATTGGAAGTGTTTCCAGAATATCATAGTCAACTACATCATTAAGCATACGTACTAAATTCATTTAATCATGTTTTTCTTGAGAATAACACATATATTAGATGCTTCTTTAATTTTGGAAGGAACTCCTAGATAATTCCTTGACACGTTGCACAATCAGTAGTCTAACAAATGTATGGTACTGCTATTCTATATGCAAAGTACAGAGTGAAAGACGCCATGTGTCACTAGTCAATAGCAGTTATCCACCATGACGAAGTACAAAGGGAAAATTCCTAGAAGGGAAAGGAAGTAGAAAGTAGAGTAATGGAAGGGAGCCAGTAAAATTGTGTCCCAATTCTTTAATACAAATTGCAAGGGAACAAGGGTTATTTTCAGTTACAAAGTAGGACTTCTACAAAAGCAAGTCATTACTTAAAGTGATTACATGGATGACAAAATCACTGAAGAGTACCTACACATCTATTTTTTTTCAATAGGTAAATTGAGGAAGGGGAAATGGTGGGGTTTGAACACCAGTGCCCAAGCACCACAAGAGCTACTGGACACACTTGGGGCATTCCTCAAACCCCATTATGTTTTCCAACTTCAAAGAAATAATCAGAATTTGTGATAAATTGAAAAAAACTTATCCATAGATATAAAAGAAAAACTTTTTAGCAAGACATAGATATGCAATATAAAAGAAAGGAAAGAGTTTACCTCCAAACCCAATATGTGGAGATTGATAAAACCATCCATGTTACTTATAGTCACATGACCTATTAAATGAGTAATGTGACTTGTTTCAAAAATACACGTGGAAGGTTTTATGAGTCGTCATGTAATGGGTTGAAGGAGATCACTCCAAACCGCTTTTGATGAAAACCTAATTATGGGGAGAAAAGAAAAAACTATAACAATGTGCATTTATCAAACTAGAAGTTTAAAAGAAGACCGTCAATATCAAAATTGCTTTCCCACTATTTCAAAGATTGGGTTTTGCATTGGCACAATATGCCATAAATCCCAGCAGGCCAGAAATGAACTATATCACTGAACCAAATATCATAATTATACCATTAGGTGGTCATGCATTGTCTAATGTAGAAAATTTGGATGCAGTTCTTGCCCCATCGTTTAAGGGAGAGAAATGCAGCAAACCCCAGCATCATCTTAAGACCTTTAGAAGCAAGGCATGCAAGCCTCCAATTTTGGCCCTGGAAAAAGCAGGTATTCATCAATAGCATTCTTAAAACAGAACTCCCAGTGCCATTCAAATTCTGAGGAAATCAAGCCATAGTCTATTAAATCCAACAAAATGTTTACAAAAAGGAGTACAAGATAGATTTCTTTTACTCCTTTGCATACACAACAAATCAACTAATGTTATAACTTCACCATAATGAAATTATATATACAATGACGGGAACAGATAAGCACAACTTCTATAGTCCAGAAAGATCTTAATAACCAGGATTCAAACTCCGCACATGTCAACCAGTAAACAAGTGAAGAGCTTCCATGTTTTTATAAAAACAAAATTAGTCAATCAGCCAAGCAGCATGATAGCAGACGGGCATAATGGTCTAACATTTTATGCAAATATAGACATGCATGTTGAGAGAGAAACATGTCATCCCCATTTCCAGAACATAAGATGAAGAAGCTTAGTTATTTTCCCTTATTTTCAAAGTGAAGAGCAGCAGATAGAGAAGTCCATAAGAACTTTTTGAAAGGATATGGCAACCAAACTTTCTAATTATTAAAAATAAATTGAAGATTTTTTCTGGAATATAATTACATATCACAAAGCATCCCTGAAAACAAATATATAAACAAGAAAAAGAAAAAGAGGAGGAAAAATAAACTGCAATGAGCCTGAAAATATTCATTCCTGTATAAGAATATTTGTTACATAATTTCCAGGTTGAAACACCGAGACCAATACTACAAATGTAACCATTCCTCCTGCTTCTTACAATGATGTGATGCCATTAAAGACAACTACCGAATATCCTACTCTAATCCTCCCTTGCCCCGCCAAAACAAAAATCCATTGATTACAAGTTAACTAAGATGAAGGCCATATCCAACTGATTTTAGATTCCGTATCTCCATCAAATGTTCATCATTTGAAATGTTGAGAGAAACACGAAGATTTGTCAATTGAGCTTCTTGTTCCCAACTTAAGGGCCCAGAAGCATATATAACCTCTAGAGTGCTGCGATAATCATTCAACTCTAATCTATGGGTGCTTGTTGCTACATTATCTTTCGGAGAGAGGGAATATTTTCCTTCCTCATCTCCACAATCATAATAGGAATCAGCATCACTACTAAGGGTATCGGTATGTTGGGCAGGGCATGCTAAAATTTCACCTGATAACCTATTTGGACTATTAGTAACAACACTACAACTACCAACAGAAGATGCATCCCTATCACACTGAATAGGTTCTGAAATTCCTCCATGAAAACACAAAATAGAACCATTCTGATTTACCCTTTCCAATTCAAAAAATCCAGTTGTTTGTTTATTAAAGGAAGTATGCATGTATTTTTCACCCAGATTTACTCGTGGGTAAGCTACAGCATCTACCTTTTTCAGCAAGGGGGATGGAGACTCTGAAATGACTCTTAGTTGCTCGCCCTCATTCTCAATTGCTCTCATTTTTCCAGAATATGCTTCAGTATGAGAGGAGCAATAAGGGGATGCTCTCTTCAATGTTCTACATGAGACAATATGAGACTCCTGCAAACAAGTATTGTCTTGAGCAGCTAAACAAGTATTTCCTGCCTGCATCTTTCTCCTTGTATCAAGCTGTGGAAACTTAGGGGACATCTGATGACAGTTCAAGCTAGATGGCTTGTTGAACTTCACAAGCTCACAATTCTGAGAACCCTGTGAACAAAAGCCAACATCAAATTAGTCAACGCAAAGGAAAACAGATAAACAGATTCTGTTGCTCTTGTTTCCGAAAACACAGTGACAGCTATGATAGGCAATTGAACTTCTAAATTAGAAGTATAAACTAATCATTACCTATCACTCACATAGAATTAGCCATCTGGCTATTAACACTAGATTAGTAAGACAAAATTGGACTCAAACTCAAATATACTCAGGAATAACTTCAAATTAACAATAATGACCATCCAAAAACAAGATCAAAGTAGAAAATTACCTTTCTGATCACAACCCATTTGTCATCTTGCCAGATTTGACGCACCCGGATGTTGGATTTGTGAACTCTGAACTTCTCATAAGATCCCAATAGCCTAACCAAATGATAATTCCCACCCAAAACCTTCAAAATCATAGCCATTCTCCAAGAAACAGCATCAAACACTTCTGCAACATCACCAACTGCCCAACCTTCCATACTTTCCACGGGAGGAGGGCAAGGCCTAATAGCCTTCCTTGGCACTCTCTCCACAACTGCCTCACTTCTCAGTTCAAGAGAACCTTCATACATAACGCTGTAAGTGTGGCCATTACCAGAGATAATCTTAGCACAATGCCACTCTCCTGGAGGCACCTGTTTATTCTTTAGTACCTCCACTTTACTCCCCTTCATGAATCTCATGATTGCTATGCTAAGCCAGAATTCAAAATCACAAAACCTGTAAGAACCAATAAATTAAAAGTTAAAATCAAAACCTCAGTATAATAAAAAAACAAAAAAAAACAAAAACTATAACTTCCTAAACTTGATTTTTATCCAATAATTCTTAATACTGAACAAAAGCTTATCACGGGGAATTACTTGGTGATCAAGAAAAGAACCCTGAAATCAAATGCTACGACCTAAACGAAACCTTTCAAAGGTTTGAAACTAAAAAATGCAAAACCAATCAGAGGCTAAGATCTCCAAAAAGAAACAAAATATAGAATAGTAAAGACAAACAACCAACATGGAATTGAAATCCCAGTTACATATGTATGTCATATGTTAACTGAAAAGGGCAAACCATCTAAGTCTAACGAAATCAAACCATAGAATAATCCTTAAACCCCTCAAATATACAACAAAAGAACTCAGTCAAATAACATTAAATATAAAATCAAAACAAACAAATCATATGCAAACACAAAATTTCAGATTAAAAAATTTATAAAAATAAAAAAATAAAAAAAAAATAAAAACTTTGATTTCTTAAGCATACAGAGAAAACATCAAACTTCAATTACAAAAGAAATTATGAATAGCAAAAAAAAAAAAAAAAAAAAAATTGACTCATTAGAGATGAAGAAACTGACCTTCCTCTCTCTATGACTGCGTTTTGGATTTCCGATGGCTTCCTCGAAAATCAAGAGTTGTGTGTGTTTTTAAACGTGAGATAGGGTTTGTTTTTGATTGTGAGATCGAATAAAATTGATTTTACAACTTATATGTATATCTCTCTCTGTTGTTGTACGTCTCTCTCTCCCCCTTCGTGTTTAAGTTTTATCTGGAGTTTTGGATCCTCACCCTTTCTTTTATTACCTTTAGGAAAACAAAATCTCAACCATAAAAATTACTTTATTCCCACGAAAAATATATGTGTGTATATTATCTTCTTCTTTTTTCTTTTTTTAATCTGAATATTATCTTATTTTTAGCTACCTCACTTTTCACATAGATTGAGATTATCAAGTTTGTCAAAATAATAAATTGGTATCAAACCTCTCTCTCTCTTAATTAAATATTCTTTTTTTTTTTCTAAGTTAGATGGTAAACTTATTCCTCAAGGACCTCAACTTTAGGTATTTGTTTCAAAATTGTCATTATACTTAACCAATGCCATAAAATGGAGCCTATGACATGATATAAATTTTGTTTAACACATCAATATTTTCATGGAAGGTCTAGTGCTTATGTGCACTAGAATTATAGGGATGCAGACACGTGTTAAACACTTGTCATGTATTCACATCTCAACGAGTCTAATACATAGGAATATTAGACTCAATTCTTGCCCTACTTTCATCGATCATATGTAGCTTAATTGACATCTCCTCATGCACAAAGTGCTAAAGGCAAATATACAATTCTTAATTATTTTTTTGCTCTACTCTTCTTTTTCCTCTCCCTGTTCTTCAAAATGCAAATCATCTGTTCCACTTTATGCACCACCAATCATGGTGTGTCATGTGTTTTATTATTATTTATTTTTCTATTTTAAACTTTTGTTAGTTTGTAAGGAAAGTCAAACAAATACATGACAAATTGTGATTAGTAGAATCATGAATTGGAACACAAAACTTGTCTATCTTAGTATGAGACTTCAATAGAAACTAAGCTATTAGCGGAGTCTATGTAACAGCCTCGTCAATCAGCATGAATATCCTAATTAAGTTGGAATTACCTTAGACTTCTGAAATGTTGGGCTATTCACTTTCTTCATTGTATGGTGAAATTCAAAGCTCCCACAATAGTGTTTCTACGGGAAACTTGGTTGGATTGTAGGGGGTGGTGAGTAGATTCACTTGAAAGTAGTTTTTTAGAATGCTTTTATAGGGGACAAAGTTGGTTTAAGTAATGAGCTTCTTTTGTTATGGTCTTTGGCGATCAACGTAATTATTATTATCGCACACGCTGAGTTATAAACTACTATAAAAACATGATTTTAGTTATGTCTCATACATAGTGTATAACTATCACCACTCTTTATAGCCAACCTAATGGCTCTCGTGGTGTAGAGTATTGGTAATTGCTTTGTCGGCTGCATACCCAAAGCTCTTTGTTGTGGTGTTGTCTATGTGATTTTAATGAGCTACTATGGGCAAATGAGAAGGAAGGCAGGTTGGTTCGACGGTCCACTATGACAAATACATTTCTTTAGATAGCTTTAGATGATTATTGTGGGCTAAGAGATAAAAGGTTTAAAAGGAACCCCCTTTACATGGGGCAACAATTGCCTAGGCGATCATGAATGGTTGAGGGAAATGTGGATAAAGTGTTTGCCTCTTATAGTTGGATGATGATGCATCCCTAAGTTACTGTTTTTCATTTGATGTCGTCAGTTTTAGACCACCTACATGCTGTTGTTAATTATAAGCACGCATGGGTTAGTTCAAAAACGAATTTCTACATTTGAGGAACATTGGACACATCGTGAGGAGTGCAAAACAGTGATTAGGCAAGGTAAGGAGTTTATTGCCGAAGGGAATGATACGTATCAACTCTGCACAAATCTCAAACACTAATACAGTTCTTTTTGGTTAAGTCGTGTCCAACAGAAATAATCACTTAAACCTCAAAATGACTAGTCAAGTTTTAATTGAAGCTCATTATAATCACTTATAAATTCAAGATCCACATAGCAAAAAATACATGCCCACACAACACAAGTTCAAACAATCTTTTTGCTTAAGTTTCAATAATTAAACACTTCGACAAATATTTAGGTCTCGCATCTTTCGTTGGACAAACAAAAAGTGTTCTCCGACATCAAAGAAAGAGTGCCGATTCGTGCCAAAGAAGTTGAAGTAGCGAAAGGAACAATTGATATCACAAGTAGGGTAGCAGGTATTACTAAAAGTAAAAGCCATAGCCCTGGCCATACCCACATATGCAATATGTTGTTTTCAACTTCCTAAACTAGTGTCAGGAGATTATCTCTCATGAGTAATGAGCAAGTTTGGTGGGGCCAACTGGATAATGACAGTAAAAGACTACTTTATATATTTTACTAATTTAACAATACACCCAACCATAGTTATTAAATCCATATCGAACATTGATTTGGTCTATGAGTTGGGTTATTAGGTCAATCAGTGGGTCATCGGTTGAACCGTAAGGTCAAATAAAAAAATTAAAAATATATAAAATTAAGTTTGAAAAATCAGAACCTGAATATGTAAATTAAAAACGAAAAAAAAAAGAAAAAGCATATGCTTAAATTAAATTCACTATTGTAATTCAAAATCAATGTTTTATAAGCAATAGCATTAGAAATTCTATAAAATTCACAAGGAAAATAAACGAATGTTATAAGATTGCAACAAAGTCTTTGCTAAATAAAATCTGGTTACATGTCTTTTTTTTTAGAACAGGTTACATGTCTTAAAATTATGTATATTAGATAAATAAAAAGGAAAATCTCAAACTCTTGTTTAAATTACCATATTATCACACATTTAAATAAATAAAAAATCAATAAAGTAAACTTATTAATGTAATTTTACCCAATTCACAAACCCGGCCGGGTTAATAAAACTCACCCGAGTTACATGAGTTGCTTAAAACCCATCGGGTTACACTGGTTTTGACCAAGTCATGTACTGTTCCGATCCAATTGATCACCCGACCCAATCTATGTGTTGGGTCACCGGTCCAAGTAGTCGAGCCGGGCCAGGTTTAATAACACTACACCCAACATTCCAATTCTTATTTTTACATACAACCTAATAAAATAAAATAAACTACTCTTCTTTCTCTTCCCCCTCTCTCTCTCTCTCTCTCTCTCTCTCTCTCTCCACTGTGGGAACAAAAAATATTATTTAATTGCTACAGTAAGTTGGTATCAAACACCATTACAAGTTGGTATAATTTTTTATATATGACAACCCGAATGTTGCATGTTTTTAAGGGTTTGGCCGTTTGGGTTGTAAAATAGCAATTTGGGGGGTTTTACACCCCCAATGCTAATGCTAAGTGTAATTGCTTGTGCCTCCCAAAATCAAGAGGAATTGGTTTCCTCAGATATGCAAAAGTAACATTATTGGCAATATAGGGTTGGTATTTGTTGCAAAACATGAATTCCTTACTCTCTCTTCCGTGTGATGAAATCAAAGTACTTCCCTGATTGCTATTTTATGGAGGCTAGGGTGACAAAAAATGCATCATATGCTTAGCAGAGTATTCTAAAAGGCAGCCCAGGTCCTTGAGATGAGGGTGAGATGGCTAGTAATGGGCAGAAAATTAGGATTGGGTGGCTTCCAACCCCATCCACGTACAAAAGTAGCGAGTCCTATGGTTTCTCATGGTGGAGGACGTGTGTTGATGTTCTCCCAACCAAAACTTATCTCTTGAAGCATAGAGTATTCCCTGATAGAAGATGTGAGATGGGTGGGAAGGGCGGAGACAATGCTCTACGCGATTTGGCTATGGAGGACAGCAAAGCTAATCTGGAGTGGCAATGAGCTACCCTTAACAAAGCTTGCCCCGGCTCATTCCTACTTCACGGAATTGCTTGGTGCGGTTATGAAATCAATGTTGTTGTCCTTCTGGTACTGGTTTGTTGAAATACTGGCTGCTACTCCACCATGGATGGTACAAGCTTAACTTTGAAGTTTATCAGCAGTCAAGGTTGAGCATGACCAGGTTGGGTTGTCGTGCATGACTCTGACGGACAAGTAGTTGCGGCCATGGTGTTGCAGTAGCGGTATGGGGAACACAAATATAGTGCTGGAGTTGCTGCAACATGTGGTCGATTTTGGTGAAAATTGTTTTTAAGGCTCTGAGCACAGGTTCTAAGGGAGTTGCACAACCAAGCTCCCTCCTTATCCATGCAGGGCCATCTGGTGGAAAACATCAAGCAGCCTAAATGGTTTCCATGGTTTGTTTGGGGCCGAAAAGCTCAAAGTAGCTCTGGCTTTAGCAACATACATTTTTTCAAGAGTGTTCTTATTTACGTGTGGAGTATCCTTTATTTTTAGGAACCTGGTGGCCTCTGATTTACCAAACTTGTAATGGAGTTGTGTTCAGTTCTACTGATAAAAAACAAAAAAACCAACAAACAAAACGCGCACACACACACATAGCTTAACAATAAAAAGACTATTGGATTGATACAATTGTGTCTTGGGAGGTTTTTACGCCTTGAGGAATTTTGCTTTTGCATGTCATTAACAGAATCACGTCTTCTAGAGCATTTTAAAAGAGTGCATTTAAAACCTGTCGACATTTGTTTACCTTCTCGTACAAAACTGGCAATATCTTGAATCAGTAATAGGCTTCTGACTTCCCCTCCAAGTCATTGCCATAGAAGGATGGGATAAAAGTTGGGTTGCTACCTAGGTCCTAATAATTTCAAAGTTGTGGCATCATTTGATTATCAAGTTGATCACATCACATATCTAGAAAGTTAGTTATGGGTATATGCGTCATTGGATGGAAAAATCTGCATCTGTTGAACTAATGGTTCAGCAAATAGATATCGGAGTAAGGGAGCAACCACTGCTATACTTAAACTGTTACCCAACAATGCATACCTGCAGCAAAAGAAACCGAATCATTACATATTAACTTAAGACAATCTAAATCGTTACGTATTTAACTCAACGCAATCTTCTATAATTAATCTGTTTTAGAGGTAGTAGCTGATTTTGTAGACAGCAGATGCAGTTCCAGAACTGAAATAATAGCTAATTCCATTTTTCCACCACCTAAAAAAATAGAAAAGAAATCTTTGATGTGCATATATTATGAATAAACATACCGTTGTCTAAGGCTTATCTGCTGCGGGAAGTGAAAATCTTCCGGAAAAGAATGTAGATTAGCAACCTAATTGTTTGGGGGTGGGGGACCTCTGTCAGTATTAGGGAAAAAAATAAAAATTGAAGAGAGAGAGAGAGAGCAGAATGCACATACCTCCCTAGGAGTAAAAAATCTAAGGCACTGCTCCTTCAATGGGGATGATTTGCCTTTCTTCTTTGGCTGCATTTGCACAATTTATACAAGTCATGGCTACAGAAAGACATGGAAAGATCCTATTTGAAGACCCCAGCGAAAAAAAAAGGGTAGCAAAATCAAGAAATATGGCTTTTCTTGCATGGTAAAATTTGACACAAACAGCCTTATGTCAATATCCAACCCAACATTTTAAAACCATAGCATGATGTTGATGCCTAAATTGACTATTTGGATCAAACTAACTCGGCTGGGTCAAAATGAAAACACTAACAATACCATTAAATATTTAATATCAGAGGTGTTTGAATAATATAAAAAGCAAGCTTAATTTTTAATTTTTAATTTTTTTCCTGAAAAAAGCAATTGGGTTTTTTTTTTTTAACAAACCATCCAATTATCTTAACTTGTAGTCCCTGTCGGTTCTAAGCATGTGATTCTGAACCTATCCACAGTTTCAAGAAATCCTACCTGGACAGTAGCCAAAAGTGAGCCAGTCCCCTTCACATACCGATAATAACTTTTAGTAAAACAACAGCAACGCTTTGAATCAGGATAAACAATATCTAAAGTCTGTTAAGGATATCTAGAGAAAGAGATTCAGTCAATATAAAAAATAGTAAATCAGGGACGTCAATGATGACAAGCAAATGGAACAAGCTTAAGGATACCCATAGCACTTCCCCACCGCTCTATCAAGCTTAATGGAACAAAGTACTGGTCTAAAGAGCTACCAACAAGCTCATTCCCCTTATCATTTTTCTCAAAATCTCCAAAAGCTCCAGTAGAAACATGGGTGGTGTCCAGACAACCAGATTTGTTATCCGATTGGTTGCTATGATTTTCAAATTCAAGAAATTTCTGTACTGGCTCACATGACTGAAGCAATCTATCCCAGTTCTCTTGTGATTGATCATGTTCATTGGCCACTGTGGTATCATCATGCCCAAGTAATGGGATTGGAGACCAACGCAGCTTGTTATTCAGGAAATGATTTTGAAAACAAGAAGGTTTTCTTTTTGCCTGTAAAGTGTAAAGTAGACAAATATGGGTTACACAAATCGATTACAATTCTTAACAAAAAGAATTAACAAAACGGGTTGCCAAATTCTGAATAACTTGAGATCTTATATAATAAATAGAAACATAATCTATAAACGTGATTAGCCACCCATCAACGTTGAAACCAAAGCTTCTAAAGTCAGATTGAAAATTAATAAATATATCAACCCCATCACCAGCCATCTACAACAATATCACCTTTACAGAATAAGTGGAAAGGTGCCTCCACCTCAGTTTTAGCAAAAACATTACTTGGCCAAAATGCCAAAGAATATAAGAATCCATTTCATAAACCTCATTAGCATGAACCTACTTTCTGAAAATAGGAAACCAGAGGTCCCTCCAAGAGTGGCCTTCTTTTTATGGACTGCAGCATTGGGTAAAATTTTGACAATTGACAATTTAAGGAGGAAAAATGTATGGATTACAGATTGGTGTTATATGTGTAAATGTAATGGTGAATCTGGTGATCACCTATTACTGCATTGCCCTATTGCTTCAGATCTGTGGTCCATGTTTTTGGGTTTGTTTGGAGTATATCTGTTGTTGAATTACTAGCATGTAGGCAAGGTCAGTTTGGTCATCATTGGAATGATTGCGTTTGGATGGTTATCCTTATCCCCCATTGTTTGATGTAATACATTTGGATGGAAAGAAATAGCAGAAGTTTTGCAGATGCATAAAGAACCATGCCTGAACTCAAGTTATTCTTTTTTAGAACTTTATTGGACTGGCTGTCAGCTTTGAAGAGTCTTTCTTTATTTCATGTTGTTGATTTACTAGATTTATGTAATTTTTGTAACTGATTGTTTACCCCAGTATACTTCCAGTTCTTGTATACTTGGGTGACTTTTTTATTTTTATATCAATATTTCTTTATTACTTATAAAAAAAATGGGGGGGGGGGGGGGTGGGGGGTAACAGAAAATCAATTACTGGACAATTATTTACCTACCTATCTATGTTTGGAAATCTTAGAAAGGAAATAGTTTACTTCTCCAACTAAAATCAAGCTACCAAAGCTTGACTTCAACTATCCAGGATATGATTGGCAGATAATTTTTGGATGCCAATGAACTATGGCTCAAATGGCACTTCATCCCTCAATAGAGAATGAGGACTCACATCTAGTGATTCTCTTCCTTTATTCCTTGGCTCTCTTCTTCTTTGTAATTAGTGTTTTTTTTTATGTTTTTGCTTTTCCATCTTTTCTTGTACTTTTGATATGCTGGTGCTACTTTGCATTTAGCAGTTTTTTGAATATGCATCTTTCTTACCTATCAAAAAAAATAGAGAATGAAGAGGAAGTGAGGTCATGCCCGACTGTAAACAAACCAAGCTGTTCATGAACAACTCGGGCTCGGCTCGATGAAAAGCTCGTTCATGTTCGTTTGTTTATATATAAGCCAAGCTTGAGCCTTAGTTTTAGGCTTGTTTGATAAACAAGCCGAGCTCAAGCAAAAAAAAATGTTCGTGAACAATAGGGCTCAATACAAAACATGCCGAGTTTAGGCTCGTTTATAGCTTGATATATGTTTACTAAATAAACTCATTATTATGACATTGCACATATGTTTTGGAATGTTAATTTATAGCTTGTTTATTCATACATGTTTTGGAATTTTAATTTATTTAGATTTGTGAAGATTATAGTTGCACGGATGACAAATGTGGATGTGAAAATTGTATTTTGAACAATTACTCAAGCTATAGACAATGAATGGTGAATGGATGGATTTAATTAGGTATATTATTATTATTTTTTTGTTTTGTTTACTTGATTAGAAGTATGATAAAATGAGTATATTGTTATTATTATTTTTGTTTACTTGACTTTTAGTGATATAAGTATTTGATGATGCAATTTTTTTGGATTCCAAGCTAAAAAGCTTGACTTGAGCTCGAGTTTGAACTTGATATTAAGCTCGAGCTTGGCTTGACTAATTAATCAAGCCAAGCCAAGCTCAGCTCAAGCTTTTTGGCATTCTCATGAGCTCAAGTTCAAACATTGTTTTTAGGCTTGTCTCAAGCTTGAGCATTTGATTTTTATTGATGAGCCAAGCTCAAACACGCACTACTCGGCAAAGCTTGGCTCGTTTACAGTCCTAAGTCATGGGTTCAAGACCCATTGGTTGCTTGGTTTTGTAACTCCTACAAATCAAAAAAGAAAAGGAATAATTTTATATATGTATATATATATATATATATATCATTTTTTAGATTCTGTTCTTCCTAGGGAAATTTTGAGTCTTTATGCCCAAAAATTACTGTCCTAGATTTCAGATATTAACATTAGAGTAACCAAACCGAGTTCATTGTAATTTTAAGACAACTATTAGTAAAATCTCAATTTGGCTCAAAACTAACAAGGAAGTGATTGAGCGATGATGATCAGGAGGTGGGCTTGAGAGCAGCCATCCTGGTACTTGATTAGACGGGGGGAGTTTGGTTTTTCATGTTGCCCTATACTTTCATCATTTTGAATCGGAACAGGTGCAATCCAATTCATCCGATTACTACAGGGAGGAACCCCCAACTCTAGCTAAGAAGCACCCTCCATCCACTTCCCCTTTTCTGAAGGCTTTTTTTTTTTGGATGAGTAACAAGTTTTATTATGTCAAAAAAAGGTATAGCCCAAGTACACATGAAGTGCACAATAGGTTCTCCCACAATTAAAGTTTAAACTCTAAAATTTCAATGATCAGCCAAATCTAATAAGTTTGAAAAAGGAACAATCCTGACACAACCATCCATTCAAAGAAGAATCTGAGAAATACCAACTTCAGATCTATTAGTCTATTCGCATCCCCGAAAGCTTCTAGAATTCATTTTCTGCCAAATGCACCACATTAAACAATGATGAATAGCCTTCCAAATTTCGATGCACCGATGTCAACCAAATCTAACAAAGGCTCATTAACCAGTGTTGGTGACCTGGTCCCATCTAAATGAGGTCCTAGGAGGGTTGGCTTGGTGGTCCTACTATTTAAGTGGCTCACAAAATTTGAACCCATGCACATGCACTTGGTAGCAAAGTTTTAAATTTTGCTTTGGTAAGCATTTTGCTTTACCTATTGAAATGGAATATTTCAGCACACATCAATCCAAATACACACACCATGACAACTTCCTCATTCATTCTCCCTCCCTCTCTCCACTTATAAAATTAATACTTAGTCTTTAACCAGAGAGAGAGAAAGAGAGGATACCAGGCAAAAATAACGAGGCCTAGAATATGGGACGCCAAATTGCAAAGGACTCAAAATAAACTCCTGTATAACAAAGTTTGTCTTTTCCAATATCTCAATCAATTTTGTGTGAGTATCAGATGTCTGCAACCAAAAAAAAAGTACAAAATAAGTAAGCGAAAAAATTTGTTGAGTAGAAAAGAACAAATGTTTGCAACCAAGTGAAGAAATTAAAAATTCACATATTGAGCAGAATTATGAAGAACAAACCTCAAATCCAACAACATTTTCCACAAATAACATACTTGGAGGTTGAGAAGTATGTGGTATAAGTTCAAGAATCTTGAGAAAAGAAAATGCCCTAGCATCACCAGAGTGCTTCTGGAGACCTAATGGTACAATGTCTTGTGAAACTATTGACCAATTAATAAAATAATCTATAAAACAAGAAGCAAAAATGATTCACCTTGTCGAGTGTAGGGTTGGCAAGGAGGAGAAAGAAGCCATGCATGTGCCCCATAGCTGTCGAGATCAGCAGCAGTCAGGCTCTGAATATTTCCCTATGTCAATCAACATATTTAAGATGAGAAATTTTGTCACTTTAGAGAATTCTATGTCTTGACAAACCAATGATAAAAAAAAGGGAGCACTTAAAAAGGCAAACTCCAAACTTTTGACAACCAGAAATTAAGAAATCCCCATTTCTGAGCAGCTCAAAGTATAGATATTTTTTTTATTAGTCCAAGAATAGATTTAAAAAGGTTGTAGCCAGTGCACAAAGTTCCCCTTTTTGCAAGTTTTGGAAGAACTCATGGTAGGCAACCTTACCCCCAATTTTTCTTGGAGAGGCTGATTTCTAGACTCAAACCCACGACCTCACTTTTGGTGGAAGGCACTTGCCATCGCACCATGGCCCAACCTCTAAAGCACAGATATAAACAACTTGAAAAATGAGTGACAAGAAATAGTAAAATTCATTTTCTTCAATGACTTACAAGCCTGACACCAAATACTCAAAATTGGGTAGTGATAAATATCAACTACTAACCAGGACAAAGTGTAAACAACCAAAATTTTGCATTGAATGTGAAAAAACTCAATTAACCTCAATGAGCATTAGACAGTATAATCAAAATGAATATTGTAGCAAAGAATTTCACTGCACAAGATTATTACAGTTGTACACCACACTTGTCCTTATAAAGCAGTGAAACTAGAATATTGAGTACAATATTAGAGTACCCATTTGATTATACTAACAAGTTATACTTCTGAAAGCAAAAACAAAAAAAACAAAAAACAAAAAGCAGAAGCAGTGTTTTGTGAAGCAAACCTGATAGGGACGGTGACCAAAATTGTGTTGGTAAACATCATTTGCTTTGTCATTTATATCAAAAGCTTCCACTACTTTTGCATTTACACCCGCCTTCATTAGCGAGTACCTCTATAAAATTTTACATCAAAACAAACAAAACAAAACATTAATCTTAATTTCAACAATACATATAAATTTATATTAATATATAAAAGAGAGAAGAAACTTTTAAGGTATTACCATGCCACCAATACCACTGTAGAATTCGAGGACTTTCCATGGCTGCTCGTCTTCTTCTTGCTTGTCAGAACCCAGCTCCGCCATGGGATCGTCTTCTCCGCCGAGAGAGAGAGAGACACACACACACAGAGGTTGCCTTCTAATCTTGTCAAGCTTTAATTTAGAATTTTATGCCTATTTTCCCAGATACACCGTTTTTTGAGATTTCTCCTAAAACGAGCTGTCGTTTTCTCCCACTTGATCTTCTCAACAGGCGCCGTGGTATTATAGTGATTGATTAATTTTTATCCCATAAATCTATGGAAACAAAAGATTTTAAATTTTTAAAGGAGAATTATTAGGTTACATTATACTATCAAGATTTATATTATACTATCAAAATTTATACAAATGTGTATAATGTTTTACACATTTAGTTTACAATGTAGATGTTATATTAACAGTACAATATAAACTAATAATTGTCCAATTTTAGTATTTTTAAAAAATAATTGTCTAATTTTTAATTGGAATATATCAATTTTATCCCAAAAAAAAGGTGCATAATAAAATTTTAACTTATTATGATTGGTCCTATAAAAAAAACTTAGTATGATTGAAATGTAATAAAATAAACTTTTTTTTTAAATCGTAATAAAATAATGTTTAAACTAATATGAAAGTGATATTATTAAGAGTATTATATATAGCTTATTGGAATTATTTATTTCTCCCAATAATAAGAACTTGAGTTCAAAACCCCCTCCCCACTTATTATAAACAAATGTAAAATACACTTCTATAGTTTGGGGTTCTTTTGATTTTGTTCCTTAAAATTTTAAAATTTTGATTCGCTCCCCTAAGGATAGGTGGTCGTTTGATTGGCAAGTATACATGGGGTTCTAATTTCTATTTTTCCTTAGGATTTTACATAAACAGCCAACAATATCTACAAACTAAGGTCTAGAAATTTAACATACAACTCCCAAAAAAAAAGGTAGTTAAAAAGCAGCATAAAATTAGTGTTCCTTATTTCTGTCATTCCAAGTTTCTGACATTATGTAGCAATAAATTAATGGTACATGAGTAGAATTTTTGTACGATACACAAATTAATTAAAAATTACATGTAAAAAAAGAAAAAAAGAAAACATGTTACTAATATGTAATAAAAATTATTATAATAATTAGTGAGTCATCTGGGTAAATTAATTGTCTTACTAATTAATTAGTTACATCTTACATGACAAAAATGTTGGTGTGGGTGTATGTTCCAAACACTTTTATTATTTACTTATTTATTAGCCAATGAAAATTTATGAGTAAATAGCCGTTGGACAGTTATGATAAAAATAGTTGTTGGGCAATAATGGATAATATAGCCATTGGGTTTTTATGGGTTATTAGTAACCAATAACTATAGACCATTATTGTCATAAATAGCCTATCTAGTACCCATCATCATACCCTTTTTTATAATTCATATTTTACCGCTCTATATTTTATATATACACAATTTGATTATATTTCTCTTCCACGTATTTATCTACAATATATATTTGTTCTAAGGAAAGGCAATAGAGAGTTGTTTTTGAACCTTCGTGAGTGGAAAAGCGTCCATCTTGAAGGTTGACGCTATAGTCTAATCCTAGGAAGTGTTTGGCCAAGAGAACCAATCGCACTAAGTTTTACTCCAAGTAACACGAATCAATCTTTAAGGACAACACTTTCGCAGCGTGATTCTATATTATTATGAGATTGTTTTAAACTTCTTTTATTTTATATCCTTGCTAATTATTGAGGATATTATTTGTTGTATCAAAACTTGTTTATTCACTAAAATATTTCCAACAAAAAATATATTAATTTTAGGTGTAAAATTAAAACATACATATAGCCACCTATTGTAGGCATGACATGTAATATGTTTTACAATATTAAAACACAAAATTACGATAGATGATCAAAATAAATATAAAAAATTTATTTTAAATTTCTTGAAATATTTTTGTAATAGAACTATAGTTGGAGTTGAATTTAAATTTTTTAAAACTTAGGTAATTGATTTTTACCCAAAAAAAAAATGACAATATTAAATTTAAATTTAAATTTCTTAATTTTTTTTGGTAAAAAATTTAATTTAAATAGAATTTAAATTTAAATTTCATTAACCGAAGCCTTTGACTTAACTTTGACTTTTTTTAGAGCTCCCACATTTTTACACATCAGCATTATTTAAAAAAAAAACAAAAATTCTAATTTAATTCTGATCCACAATATTAAAAAAAAAAAAAAACAATCCGACTAAAAGAAACATAAAACAAAACCCGACTCTTTTGACTTCTTTAGAGCATTCTCATCAGCTCTCTTATAAAAAATGCCATTTTGACACACCAAAAGCCTACTTTACTATTTTACCACATCATTTTACAATACACCATTTATTAGATGTTTTATTTTTCCATTTTATACATTAAAATAATATTTACACCACATTAAAATAATATATTAAACTCCTCCATCAACAACAACAACAATTCCTCCATCACTGCCGCAACAACGGCCACCAATAACCACTGCCGCAACAACACCGACAGCCACCACTAGCACAAACCCACATCCACCAACGACACCTTAAAAAAAAAAAAAAAAAAAAAACACACAACCAGGAAAACAGAAATCCACAACAACCCAAAAATAACCACCACAACTACCCAATAATTACCACCACAACCACCAAATTGCCGCCACAACCACAGTACCACTGCCACAACTAACCCACAACCCACCACATTCACAAACCTCAAAACCCATCCCAAATCAAACAAACCCACAGCTTAGGCGGCGAGATCGGCTTTAGGCGGGAGACGTCGATGGCGAGATCGGCTTCAGGCAGCTTCAGGCGAGATCGGCTTTAGGCGAGAGACGTCGACGGCGAGATTGGTTTCAGCGGCTTGAGGTGGCTTTAGGCGAGATCGGCTTCAGGCAGCTTGAGGATGAGAGAGGAAGAGAATGAGAGTGAAGAGGGAGCTGTGAAGGACGACTATGGCTCCGGCGAGATTGGCGACTTCGGCGAGATCAGCGGCGAGATTGACAAGAGAGAAGAACTCAGATGCAGAGAGAAAAGAACGAACGCAGATGAGAGAAAAAAGAGAGAGGAAGTCTGAGTGAATATATGAGAGAGAAAGTCTGAGTGAATAAACAAATAATAAAAAATTTTGGCATTGATGTCCGTACCGTCTCATATTTGAGACGGTACTGTAGTTGTGTGCCAAAATTTTTGGCATTTGAAATATCTCATGAGGCTCATATTTTGGGGTTTGGTGTGCCAAATGCCAAATATTTGGCATTTGGCACACCTGATGAGAATGCTCTTAATGCTTCCTTTCGTCCCTATCTCAAAAACATTTTGACTAAAAAAAACACAAAATGAAACCTGACTCTTTTGAGTTCTTTTCTGCTTCCCTTCGTCCCTATCTCTCTCTATATCATAAGCCATTTACAAACCAAAACCAAAATAATCTCATCTCCCTCTTCAAATACAGTACACCCATAAATCACAAACACAAGCCAAACCCACAAATCACAACCACTACCATTACAACACCCTCCTTTGCCGTGAGATAATGAAGGTGTGAGAGAGAGATGAGGTAAGAAGTCAATTTTTTTACTGATTCCTCAGTTCGAAATTTTCGCTGATCCCATTGTCTTTTCTCTTGGTGCTCTGCCCCCTGTACAAGACTCTTTCTCCTCCCAAATTTTCACCTTAGCCCTAAAACCTTCCTAGATTGGTGAGAAAATCATGCCAGTGATGTAATTTTTGTGGTGGTGGGTGTGATTTAGATTTTGCCATAAGAGAATGAAGATGAGAAGTGAGAGAGATCAGTTGCTTTGGGGTGAAAGTATGAGAGAGAGAAGAGCTGAAGAGAGAGAGAGAGAGAGATTGTGAATTGAAAAAGAACATAAAAAAATAAAAAATAAAAACCCTTAGTGACAACTTAATCACAGTTGTGTGTTTACAAAGTTATGCAAATATTCAATCCAAAATTGATGAAAATTTTAAAATTTTGGACAGAAAATTAAATTGAAACTTAGCTAATAATCTTTCTTTTCCATTCTTCCGCATTTTCTTTCTTCTTCCTTCTTAGGCATTTTCTTCTTCTTCTGTCATTGGTACCCAAAACCAAAAGTCTAAGTTTTTTTCTTTTTAGCAGAAATGCACTTTTCGTCCCTATATTTTGCCCTGATTCCCATTTTGGTCCCTACATCTTATTTTTACCACATTTAGTCCCTATTTAGAAAATACACTCTTCGTCCCTATATTTTGCCCTGATTCCCATTTTGGTCCCTACATCTTATTTTTACCACTTTTAGTCTATATTTAAAAAAATGCCATCCATTTTAGTCCTTTTCGTCAGTACCCTAACGACAAAATCCTAAGTGGCAAACAGAACCATTAAAATAATAATAATAAATTTTATTTTGGCATTAAAACATGCCACGTCAGCATCTAAATTTTTTTAAAAAAAAATTTAATTTATCAATTTTAACTAAATAAAAAAAATTAAAAACATAATTAAAAACCAAAAATTGCATGAATTGAGATCTAAGTGTTTTTTGAACAAGAACTACAAGAACACAAACCCAGATTTAAGAACACAAAATTAAAAAGCAAAAATCACAAACCTAGAAAATAAAAACACAAAATTAAACATCAAATCCACATCATATTTGTAAGGTTGAATTTAATCAACTATCTTGTTGGTTTTATTCCGTGCCAAATTTGCTTGTATTTTAGCAATTAGTAACTCTGTATTTAGGTGGGATTCATGTAAGGGTAGCGTGTGAGAGAGTGTGAAAAAATGCTCGAAATTGTGCAAAGAATCAGAGACTCGCGGCTGGGACTCGCGAAGAAGAAAGCTTTTGCTCGCATTTCTCTAAGCACCTAAGAGCAGTAGCTTTCTTCTCTATAACTAAAAGTTTTCTTCTCTGAGATATATATATAAATATATTTATATAAATATAAATATATGTGTATATGTTTTAGTTACAAGATTGTAGGGAAAGGTAGTAGGAAACAAAGAACTCTCTCAAAGAAAGGATATATAAGGTATTTATATATTTATAAATATATTTGTATATATATATAAAAATAAATATATACATATATAAATGCAGTTTCAACAAAACCTCTTTAGAATCTGAAGAAGAAATAGAACAATTAGAAAACCAATTTCAAAGTCTACAAGTGAATATTTATGTGTATATATATAAATATATATGTATTTTAAATATATATATAGATATATTTATAAATATATATATATACACATAAATATATAAATGTGGATATATATATTTATATACATAAATATATATGTATATATATATGTATATAAATATATATGTATATATATATGTATATAAATATATATGTATTTATTTATGTATATAAATATATGAGGAAAACAATGATGAGGTCTAGACCCTTGAATTGAAGGCTTCTGAACTCTACATATCTTTCGTATTCCCCAAAAATTTGAGTAAAAAAGTTGGAAATTTCATTTTTTACTATTCATCTGTCACTATTCACCTGTTACCGTTTATCTGTTACTGTTCACCTGTTATTATTCATGACACTGTTCACTCCAAATTTTGCCTATTTAAGGGGGGTTGTTCCTTAAGTTTAAGCAAGCTTTTTTCTTAAGGGACAACCCTCCTTAAATAGGCAAAATTCGGAGTGAACAGTGTCATGAATAGTAACAGGCGAACAGTAACGGATGAACAATGACATGTGAATAGTGATAGATGAATAGTAAAAAGTGAATTTTTCTACTTTTTAAGTCAAATTTTTGGGGAATCATACAGAGGATATGTAGAATTCAGAAGCCTTCAATTCAAGGGTCTAGACCTCATCATTGTTGTCTTTTTGTGTCAAAAGAAATCAAATGAACACCATTATTGGGAATCTTCAGAAGCATTGTATTGGTGGGAAACAGGCTTTTAGCAGTGGTAAGTATTGAAGTGTTTTGGCTGTTGTGCAGGCCAGACAAATAGGAGAATCAATACCAATCTTCCGCCAAATTCGGGGTATCTTCAAACAGTTTCGGATTGTAAGGGCTTTTAGCAATATATTCTTCAAAAACATTGTAGGATTTTGGTCTTTGTGCAAGTCAGACAAACAGGGGAAAGTAGTAGTGGCCTCTAAATAGTAGTAGCCTAAGGAGGCCTTTCATCAATCAGTGGAAGGAGCATCGGATGGATAACCATCATAAGGATCTTTTGGAGGATAATCATCACATTCATGCTCATGATAAATAGCATACTTGTTACAAAATCCACAATATAGAAGTGGCTCAAACTCTAGAGTTTTTCCAGGGGTGAGAAGACTTCTTGGATTAGGATGACCTTCTATCCGCAAGTGAACAAGGGCAGTAGCATAGGGTCTGGGACCAAAAATAGAAATTCTATCTGTGCAACCTATAAAATGATAATCTTTCCATAGATTCTGAGCAACATCAAAAATTTGATTATTGAAATAATTTCTCCAACATTCTGCAAGAGCAAAAGGATCATTGAAGGACAAGTGGGAATTTCCTTCAAGCCATTGTCCTTGGTGAGTGTAACCATTAATGAGAATGAGATGCTTTGAGGGTTGGACATTCATCCAGTTATCTCTTTCCCATTTTGGCAAAGTGCTCCAGCATCTAATGGAAACAAAAGAACTTTCAAATCCTTTACTAGCAGTCTGAATAATTTATGGAAGTTGACTGGCCTGTTTATGGCTTGTTAATTTTATGAACCTGATAAAACCATATTCAAACATTTGGGAAAGCAAGTTAGGATTCCTATCATCATCATCATCTGAATCATCATCAGCAACATATGAACCATCATCATAATCAATCAGGAGACCAGGAAATAGATGTTTCTTTTCATACACTCTGAGACTACTCCCAAAGTGTTCTTCCCATTCTAGTTGGATAAATACATTATCAGATTCATCCAATTCATCAGGATCAGGAATAGTAGCTGTAACAAGTTTCTTGAAATATTTGAACCATAGGTCAAAAGACCTAAACATAGCCTTGCTTTTCAGTATACGAGATTGTATATCTGTTGGCAAGTTGGCAAAAACACTTCTTAATCAGTGCCCATTATAGTCTTTTTATCCATAGAATGGATTTCCTCTTTACCAAAGAGTTGACTAATGTAGGCTTCAAGGCAACTTATATATATGTGTGTGTGTGTGTGTGTGTGTGTGTGTGTAGAGAAGAAAGCTTTTGCTCGCATTTCTCTACGCACCTAAGAGCAGTAGCTTTCTTCTCTACAACTAAAAGTTTTCTTCTCTGAGGTATATATATAAATATATTTATATAAATATAAATATATGTGTATATGTTCTAGTTACAAGATTGTAGGGAAAGGTAGTAGGAAACAAGGAACTCTCTCTCAAAGAAAGGCTTTAGAAAAGGCTTATAAAAGAAAGAAGTTCCGAGAACAAGTTCTAGGGAAATAGTTCTGACCTAAACTTAAGGGACAACCCCCTTAAATAGGCAAAAATTCGGAGTGAACAGTGCCATGAACAGTAAAAGTGAACAGTACAGTGAATAGTGAAATTTCACTTTTTGTCTTCAAATTTTCATCTAAAGAGCCTTATCCAAAGCTTGCCGAAAGTGAACTTGGAATGACCAAAAGCATGGGGAATCTTCTTTTCAAAACATCATCATTAGGCAGAAGTGTGAAACAATAGTGGGAACTTATAGCATTCTTGGTATGATTACTGCTTCTTTGTATGATGGTCTTGTTTATTTCACTTGTTATCCTGATATTACTCTTGCTTTGGATGATCCTAATTTTACCCTCTGGTGAAATTTCCACTATTGTTTCACACCACTGTCCCATGCAAATGATGATGTTTTGAAAAAAGAGATTCTTCATACTTTTAGTCATTTCAAGCTTACTTTCGGCAAGTTTTGGTTTTTTGGATTGAAGAATCAGACAAGGCCCCTGCTGCTGTTGATTTAAGACAAAGTGAAAAAAATCACTATTCACTTTTTACTGTTCACTGATTACTGTTCACCGATTACTGTTCACTTTTTACTGTTCATCAGTACTGTTTACTACACTTTTTATGCCTATTTAAGGGGGGATGCCCCTTATGTTAAACCAAGTTTTGCTCTAGAGCCAGGGGAAGGGACACAGCGTTAAAGGCGGAAGCACAGTAATATTATGTTAAAATAAACAAAGTAGAATCAGCCAAGAAGGTGGTATTGCAGATATAATCAAAGTAAGCAATATAGATCAAAACAATATAAAGTATAGAACAAACTGAAAGCTGAAAGTAGTTAATATTGAAAATAAGTAGCAGAACTTACAGTAGTAGTTACAAGGTCTCAACAGGTTAACAGTTACAAGGCTTGAACTAGTTCTAGTTACAAGGATTTGTAGGGAAATAGTGGTAATAGTGGAAATTCTAGAGAGAAGTTCTAAAGGAGAGAAGTAGTCCTAAAGAGATTCTGGCTCTAGAGCAAAACTTGGTTTAACATAAGGGACATTCCCTCTTAAATAGGCATAAAAAGCGTAGTGAACAGTACCGATGAACAGTGAAAAGTGAACAGTAAACGGTGAATAGTAATCAGTGAACAGTAAAAAGTAAATAGTGATTTTTTCACTTTTTGTCTCAAATCATCAGTAGTAGGGACCTTGTCTGATTCTTCAATTCAAAGAACCAAAACTTGCCGAAGTAAGCTTGAAATGACTAAAAGCATGAAGAATCTCTTTTTTAAAACATCATCATTTGCATGGGGCAGTGGTGTGAAACAATAGTGGGAATTTCACTAGGGGGTAAACATTGTAGCATTTTGGACATTGTAGCATTTTGGCCGTTGTGCAGGCCAGACAAATAGGGGAAGGAATCAATCTTCCGCTAAATCCTGAGTTTCTTCTTCATCATGACCAAACCACTCCTGATTGTAGGGGTAGTAAGGGTCTTTTGTAACAGAAGTTTTAGAGGACCGTTCATCTTCTGAATCAGCAGCTTCTTTTTCTTTTGATATCATCTTGACGAGGGCATATAAGGCATCACGGTCCTTGCGAATCTCATCCAAAGGAGAACCCTTTTTCCTAGGCTTAGCAGGGGGTTTAATGATTTTAGCAGATGTAGAAGTAGGTGCATTAGCCAGATCAGCTTTTTGCACTAGGGTAGTGATTCTTAATGCTGGAGAAGCACTTGGGGATGGGAATTCTCTGGTAACATTGTTAATAATTGATTGTGTGTGAGGAAACTTATCCCACCATTGAACATACCAACAGCGAGTGAGAATATCACATTCCTTATCATATTGCCATTTCAGGATCCAAGGAACCTTGTATTTCTTAATGAAATGGAGCAAAGGAGGGAATTTAGCACCATATGAATCAACTTTGAACACACTTTTGAAATATGTAAAAGAATTCATTAATGGTTCTGGGAATATTTCAACAATTGAGCCAAACTGAGCCCACCAACGTATGAACCATAGGGGGAAATTAGAATTGAAATCCTTATCAAAATTAACAAACCATGATGATGACAGGGACCCTGACTGGCTGTCCTAGATCTTTGAATATGGCTTTATCAGGTTTATCAAGCTAACAAGCCATGACCAGATTAGCCAGTTCCCGCAAATTATCCAAAGGGCTGTTTCACAGATTAATAGTCCTTCTGTTTCTATCAAATTTTGGAGCACTTTGCCAAAATGGGAAAGAGATAATTGGATGGATGTCCAGCCTTCCAAACATCTTGTACTCATTAATGGGTTCACCCATCAAGGTCAATGGTATGAAGGAGATTCCCGCCTATCCTTTAAGGACCCTTTTGCTCTTGTTGAATGTTGGAGAAACTATTTCAATAATCAAATTCTTGAGGTCATCCAAGACCTATGGAAGGACTACCATTTCATAGGAAACACATAGAATTCATATTTTTGGTATTAAACCTTACATCTCTGTAGTCCGCCATTTAGAAAGAACTGGCCATGATGATCCAAGAAAGTTCCTTATACCAGGAAAAAGTCCTGTTTATGAGCCACTTCTATATTGTGGATTTTGCAACCAGTATGCTGTATATCATGAGTATGCATGTAATGATGATTCCCCATGGGATCCTTATGATGGTTATCCATCTGATGCCCCTGACACTGATTAAGTCCTCTCAGTACAGACAATTGAACTAGCCAATGCACTTGTTTCAAGCCTGTTAAGCTCCCTGATAAGTTCTATTGACGATATTTCGGGTGATTGATTGGAAGATTGATTTCCCTATTTGTCTGGCCTGCATAATGGCCAAAATGCTACAATGTTTACCCCCTGGTGAAATTCCCACTATTGTATCACACCACTGCCCCATGCAAATGATGATGTTTTGAAAAAAGAGATTCTTCATGCTTTTAGTCATTTCAAGCTTACTTTCAGCAAGTTTTGGTTCTTTGGATTGAAGAATTAGACAAGGCCCCTGCTGCTGTTGATTTAAGACAAAAAGTGAAAAAATCACTATTCACTTTTTATTGTTCACTGATTACTGCTCATGGATTATTGTTCACTGATTACTGTTCACCGATTACTGTTCACTTTTTACTGTTCATCGGTACTGTTCACTACACTTTTTATGCCTATTTAAAGGGGGATGTCTCTTATGTTAAACCAAGTTTTGCTCTAGAGCCAGAATTTCTCTTTAGGACTACTTCTCTCCTTTAGAACTTCTCCCTAGAATTTTCACTATTACCACTATTTCCCTACAAAACCTTGTAACTAGAACTAGTTCAAGCCTTGTAACTGTTAACCTATTGAGACCTTGTAACTACTACTGTAAGTTCTGCTACTTATTTTCAATATTAACTACTTTTAGCTTTCACTTTGTTCTATACTTTATATTGTTTTGATCTATACTGCTTGGCTGGTTCTACTGCCTTATTATTGTTGTTTTGATCTATATTGCTTGGCTGATTTTACCGCCTTACTATTGTTTTAAATTACTTTGATTATATCTGCAATACCGCCTTCTTGGCTGGTTCCACTTTGTTTATTTTAACAAAGAACATAATATTGGAAGCCCTGGAGTAAACAATTTTAACAGGTTGGGAAACACTGGTTAAGGCATAAGGATCATAGGAGGAGGCTAAGACAGAGGAATAGTTGGGCTTAGGGATAGTACCTAAGGGAGTGAATCGGTTGACAATTTCTAGGGAAGAAACAGGTTCTTTTTTAACAAGTGGTTTATCAGTGGCTGGGCTTTTGTCTTTAGATCGCCTACTTGCCATGGTGACACTGCAGAAATTCACGGGTAAGAAAATCAGGGATAACATTCTGAGATCCTTTGATATATTTGATATCAAAATAAAAAACACTTAAAATAGCTTGCCATCTGGCAAAAATATGTTTTGAAGCAATGTTTTCAACATCTTTTTCAATAACATACTTAGCACTTTTGCAATCAATACGCAACAAAAACTTTTGGTTTAATAAATCACTTTGAAACTTTGAAATACATACTACTATAGATAAAATCTCTTTTTTAATAGTACTATAGTTTAACTGTGCAGTATTCCAGATTTCAGAATAGAAACGAATAATTTGTTCAAATGAATATGGGGAAACTCTTTGTTTCAGAATATCACCATAACCAATGTCAGAGGCATCGGTCTCAACAATTTTGAAAGCATTAACAATGGGAATACCAAGACACGGCAGTGTCTTAACATGAGATTTGATTTGTTTAACTAGGAAAGTATGGACATCAGACCAAGGTGGAGGATTGTTTTGTAACTTGTCAAAAAGGGGTTTACATTGTTTCCTCATATCTTTGTAGAAATCAGCAACATAATTCAATGATCCAAGAAACCTTTGAAGCTGGGTTTTATTAGTGATGACATCAGGAAATTTATCAGCAAACTGAATGGCTCTATCAATAGGATGAATTTGTCCTTCAGAGATGTCATAGCCAAGGAATCGAACTTTTGTTTGAAACAATTTGATTTTCTTAGCAGAGACAACAAGACCATTTCTTTTGATAGTATCCAGAAACGAATACAAATGTTTCGAGTGTTCATCAATGGAGCTAGAGTAAACAAGAACATCATCAATATAAACAATGGTAAAATGACTGAAGGAATTGAAAATATCATTCATAATGTTTTGGAACTCACTGGGCGCATTCTTAAGACCAAAAGGCATAACATTCCACTCATAATGCCCAAAAGGAGTGGTAAAAGTAGTTTTATACCTATCATTCTCACTAATCTGGTTTTGCCAAAACCCAGATTTCATGTCAAAATTTGAAGACACCACAGCCTCATTCAACCTATGGACCAGGTCATTCTTATTGGGAATAGGATACCTAATCCACTCTAAAACCTTGTTCAAGGGTTTATAATTAATAACCAGGCGAGGGGTTCCTCTCTCAATCTCAGCATTTTTTTGAACATAGAAAGCAGAACAAGACCAAGGAGACTTGCTATTCCTAATCAATTTTTTCTCTAACAAATCATGTATTTCTTTTTTGCAAAATTCAACAGTTTCAGCATTCATCTGAATAGGGTGAGCTTTAGTGGGAATGTTTTTCTCATCAAAACGTTTAACATAGGGTAGGTCAACAAAATGTTTTTTTCTACGCTAGAAAGCATTTGGAATATTAGAGCAAACATCACCAATTAGAATTTTTTGAAAATTATCAATTTTTGATTGCAACAATTTATCAAAAAGTTGTTCAGCAATTTTCTTGTATCTCACTTCTTGCTGAAGGAAGTTAAGATGTTTGGTTTTAGCATGAATCAAATTTAAAGCATCATCAGTATCAATTTCAAACTTAGAAGCAAATTTGAATTTAACTTTCTATCCAAAAGGATCAGTAGTAATGCCATCATGTTCAACAAGAAAAGGATACAAAGCATTTATAAATGGCAGACCAAGAATCACTTTATTAGTCATAGTTTTTACAAGAACAGAAGGAATCTTAAAACAGACATTACCGTGGCAAACATGAGCATTATTTAATTCATATTTAATCTTCATTTGAGTGCCATTAGTAGAAACCAATCTTTCAGTTGACTTTTCAAAATATTTTGAAGGAATTAATCCTTCTTGGATACAGTTCATATCCGCACCAAAATCAATCATAGCAATAACAGTGAAATGATAATCATGGGAAACAACAATTTTAACTTTTGTAAACCATTTTGGAGGAAGCATTTTATTGACAAGATTAAGTTGAGAATTATCAACAATACCTTTATCAGAAAGAAGAGCCTGTTGACAGGATTCATCTCCATCTTTATGCTCATCTTGTTCATTATCAGATTGATTTTGATCAATTTTTAACAATAACAATTCTTGTTTAAGATTAATTTTATCACTTTTAATGCTTTTAAATTCATTTTTTAGTTCAATTATTTCTTGTTTAACAACAGTGATTTCATGTTGAAGATCATTAATAGTTAATTCTTCGGATTTTTTTTTGTTAAATCTTTCCAAAGTTTCTTCAAAGCTTATAGTTGATTTTAGTTTTTTACCAATTTCATTTTTTATCAAATACTAGTCGCTAACCCGTGCGATGCACGGGATATTTGAACGAAAGTTATACACATTCACTTTTATTGGTGAAACCAATCAAATTTGATAATTCTAATTCAAAACAATCGTTGAAAATATGTATAAATAGATTAGTCAAATAAACAACATTCATGTAAAAGCCACAATGATATGGTTCAAGCATGTTCCAATAAAAAACCATTTCAAATAATTACAACATAACAATTTCTAGAATGAAACCTCGTCCCCAAGAAATAATGAGCTATCCACATCAAACATTGTAATACTTTCTCTTTTTTAAATTATCCAGATAAAAAAAAAATAAAAAAATAAGCAAACTCCATACTACTTAGAGATTATTACCAATTATCACAATAAAAATGATATGACTGAAAATAATGGTGGATAAATACTAACAAAATTATAAATCACAACAATGAGCTATTATACATTTATAGGATTTGAATACCACATGATTTAAAAAGAGATTGAATTTAAGAGTAAAGTAATGATCCTAGACCAATTAAATATTTTATTAAGCCACTCTACCACTCTCTATGTCCTCAAATTACAAACAAAGTCCATTAAACACACTCAATTCAAATTCACTAATTCCAAAGAATTTCCAAGTATTATTTTCTATACTACAAGCAACATGTAACGTCTTATCTACTTTTGACTTCCATCAAGTGTAACAATTTGTATTTTGATAATTACTAAACAAATGCAACAGAATCAAATTTTACAAAAATATTTCTTCTTGATAAATCTTTTGATATTTATTCCTTTTAAAAATCTGAAATATGTGAAAAACTAATCAATTTATACAATGCAAACTATTAGGCTCTCTTAATTGTTAGACAATATGCCTTGAATTTAACTTGTGTAAAGATTCTAGTTCCACACGACATGTGTTTATTTAACACAAAAATTATAGACAACTTTTAGCCTATGAACACGACATCACCTATTCTCATCCAAAATATATGTATATCTGTAGTCTTGGCATAAATTAGAAACAACTTTTAACCTTTGAACATAACATCATCTAATGTTGGTATGGGAGAAGTCTTTTTCTTCAAGAATACAATCAACAAAAAAAAATTTCCTACACAAAGCATAAGTCTTGAAATAATCAATTATATGTTGAAGAAAATGTAATCACTCATTTTTCTTGTTCTATCGCAACTCTTGCCTCCAAGAAATAGATGTTGGACCAAATGATCTAGATGAATGTCATATTTCCATTTTCCTTGTCTTTTTGTTTTTCTCTTGTCAACCCTAGTCACCTCTTTCCCTTTTTATCATAGTTTAAATTAAGATTATATTATATTTACAATGGGAAAAAAATTAAAGAATATATAATATTTACAAAGGGAAAAAAATCATATAATGAGCCAATGAGTTTTAGGCTTTAGCTCAAATGACACTTCCTCTTCTGGTAAAAGCAAGTTGATGCAAATGGAAATTAAATAAAGAACTTGAAAAATATTGATTCTTTTTTTGAAGAGAAAATTTTTTAATTATGTTAAATAGAGTTCAATACAGCAGTGGCAGTTGGAGTTCGAGAAAAATTTTCAATTATGTTGCTCCCTTTGCATCTCGGATAATTACTCCAGGACTTCTTTAAAGAACACTGCACATTAAAGTTTGCTCTTACAACATTGAATTTATAGTTTTCCAACTCAAATTGAACTCAATTTTTAAATGTATGATACTATTGATATATTAGAAATTAGACATTACATGGTTTTTTTTTTCTCTTGTGAAGTGTGAAATTGCCTAGAAAATATTTAAACCATTTAATCATCTGCTTCAATTAAATTTAGAGAGTTAGAAAAAATAAATAAATAAAAGGAAACATTTTTAGAAGATTTTTTGCTTCAGCTTTTCTCTAAGTCAATAACCTATTGCCTTATATCACAAAACAACAAAGGCAAAATTTTAATAAATAAAGTAAGAATAGCTACAAACATTGAGAGAAAATATGAGTTTCAATTTTAATATATATTTTTCAAGAATGTAGTTTTATTGTTTTAGACAACACTAATGAGCTAAATCATATAATAACGGGCATAATGCAAACCTTATCATTGTCAATATTATAATAAAATTAATAAAATTTTTAATTAAGATGGATAAGAGGAAGCTTGACTAAGTTCCGCCTGAAAGCTCTCTAGCTTCAAATTTTACATGCCAATTCAGGAAGAGAAATTAATGAGTTGATAGAAAAACAAAGAATCAAGTCAACCCATCAATTGACTTCAAAGGGGGAAAAAAAAAAGGCTGAAGAATTGGAGTTTAATAAAATATAATGAGAAAGGATGCTTGTAAAACAATTAAAGAATGATCATTTGAAACACAACTCCTACAAAATAATATTAAAATTTTACATTTAGTAATATCGGAATTGATGCATTGTTGAAAAGAATAATATATATATATATATATATAAGCATGGATATATATATATATATATATATAAATAAGCATGGAGGTGAAAGCTTTGAACTACATACTATATTAAACCTTTCTTTTTTATTTATTGAAAATGATAGATTTTTATTATGTAAATAACAATGTACAATGGTTCAAACAAATGTGCTAAGAAAGGAGGGCAACCCATCCAAACAACCTCCACTTTGTCAACCATATTTGCGCATGACCTGATGATGTATACAAAAGCAAAAGTTCTAAACTGAGAATTGAACAACCAAACCAAGGTAAGTGAGATTCGAGAGATTGCTATCGAAAGCCTGGACTACTCTTTGATTATCACCTTTATAATAATGTTCCTTAGCCCAGTCCAGATTGCCAATTGAGCTACTTCCCTCATCACCCACCCAGCTGCCATCACTGCTTCTATTTTCCCTAGAAGAGCTTTGTTCATGGGAAATAAAACACACCAAAGTGATCCTTGGCCATGGTTCTTATTATACTTCATTTTTACCACATTAGTGACACATCAGAATGACATATTTGATGGTTCCAATATTCTGGTAGGTCCTTAGAGTACGTAGGGGTTATTTCATTGATGGTTGTAGGTCAACACTCTTCCCCTGCATATGCAAGGATGCAAGGGTCTAAACGTTCATAGGTGTTTTATACACTATTTGAACTTTCAATATTAAACATTAACAAGAAATTAAACATGAACACATTAAACATTTGAACAAGAAGACAAACCTAGAAAATTAAAAACCCAAAAAATTAGCATCAGATCCACATCAACACAAAATTAAACATGAACAAATCCAAAAAATCAAACCCCCACACCACCAAAGCATCCAACACAAAACTCAAACCCAGAATTTCTGGCCCTCAAACACAAAAACACTAAACTCAAAACCCAAAACCCAAATTTTCGGGCACCAAAGAAAATAGAAGAAAAGAAAGAGTATGATTTTCTTATCTTTCCAAGAAACTAACACAAAATCAACTTAAACAAACACAAAACTCAACAATCTGAAACCCAACGATCAACAACCCACCGATCTGAAACCCAACGATCTGAAACTCAACTTAAACCACCGATCCGAAACCTCCAAACCCACCAGATCCACCACCTCTAATCTCTACTTCTGTTTCATTGCAAGGAACCCAGGCCGAAGCTCCTCAAGCTTCAATCCTTCATCATTGACCATGACAGCCACGAACGGCAATGAGTCCTTTCTGGGCTTGGTCTATGGGTTTCACATCAAGTTCTCTATCGATGATTTCTTCTTGCTCGTGTCCGCTTGAGTTTCAGTTCCTCCTCTTTTTCCCTCTCATCTCTTGTGGCTGGGATTGAGCTCAATGAGAGGCTGAAGTGCTAAACCAGAGAGAGCAAAGGGGAGAAGCGAGAGAGAGAGAGTGTGTGTGTGTGGAAGTGGTGGGTGGGTTTAATTTATTGGGTTTATTTTAATTTTTTGGGTTTGTGTATGCTTAATTTTGTGTTTGTTTTCTAAGAAAAAAAAAGAGAAAATGTCAAATAAAGGAAAATGTTCTTCTTGTTCTTAAATCTGGGTTTATGTTCTTGTTGTTTTTGTTCAAGACACACTTAAATTTCAATTCATGTGATTTTTGGTTTTCAATTATGTTTTTAATTTTTTTTATTTAGTCAAAATTGATAAATTTATTTTTTATTTTTAATTTAGATGCTGACGTGGAATTTTTTATTGCCAAAATAAATTTTTTATTATTATTTTAATGGTTCCGTCTGCCACCTAGGAGTTTGCCATTAGGGCACTTGAGGAAAGGACTAAAATGGATAACGTTTTTCTAAATAGGGATTAAATGTGGTAAAAATAAAATGTAAGGACCAAAATGGGAATCAGGGCAAAACATAGGGACAAAAAGTGCACTTCTGCCTTTCTTTTCCAACAAACTATGGCAGACACTACCACCAAACTATGGCAAACACTACCCCTTCCCCATGAAAAAGTTGGACATGTAGCCACGTTGCCACCATTCATTTGCTTTGAAATTTTTTAAAACTTTTTTTTTTCATTTAATTGCATTTTTAACTGCATTATTTATTGGATTTGATTGGACTTTTTTTTTAATACTAAGTATTTTAACACACACACGGGGAGAGGGAAGAATGTTTTAAAGAAACTGACAGTGATGTATATCCAAAAAGGTCTATTTGACCGAACTTTGATTCCTATTGGCTAATACTACAAACCCACCATATTGGTATATTAAATTCATATATTGTTACTATAAATTTAAGATTTATATCATAAATTAAAAAATGCATATAATATGTATAATATTTTATATATTTATTAAAATATATATAATATTATACACATTTGCATAGAAATATACAATGTTGTAGACATTTTTTTAATTTATTATATAAATCTTATCTAGATAGTATAATGTTAAATAATAATTTTTCTTTTTATTGTGATTATATTTTTAACAGTTAGTAATATTTTGTTGATTTTTGAAACACTATAATGAAAGTTGTGATATAAAAAATACATTTTAAAGATGATATTTATATTTATTTGAATTATTTTAGTCAATTTTTTATTTATACTAATTTAATATATTTAATTATATATTAAATAACTATTAAGTTAATTATGATGTCATCACTATTCAACCTTGGTTGGACCTCAGTCTAACCTTAAAAACATTGAACTTTTTTCTTCTCCGGTTCTTTGAACAGTCTAGGTTTTAAAACCATGATATACTCAAAAGGCGTAAATGCACTTTTAGTCCCTACATTTTGCACTTTTTCTATTTTGGCCCCTACATTTTATTTTTACCACTTTTAGTCCCTAAACCAATTAACGCGTGACATTTAAGTCCTTACCGTCAGCCAACTAACGGAAAAATCTGAGGTGGCAGACGAAACACCCTATTAGTTGACGTGGCGCTGATGTGGCACTTATGTAGCGATTAAAATATTATTAAAAATATTTTTTGGCATTTGTATATGCCACGTCAGCATTTTAAATTTTTATAAAAAGCCATGTCAGACAATTTAAACCAAAAAAGAAAATAAATTAAAAAACAAAACTTAATTTTTTTTTTACTTTCATTATTTTTTCGTAAGAACTGAAGTTGTTCTTCGTGTTCTTCCTAAATCCATGAAATAAACCAGTCTCCAGCAAACCCTAAATCCAAATCCATCAACCAAATCTACTCCATCAAATCCAGAAAAACAAGAAATAAATCCAAGAAACCAAACCAAACCATAAATAAATCGAAGAAATAAACCCATAAACTCAGTAATCAATTCAATCTCTAGCAAACCCATAAACCTAGATTTTTTCTTTAGAAACAAACACAAAAAAAAAAAAAAAAAAAAAAAAAAAAAAAAAAAAAAATCAAACACAAACACAGACCCAGATCACAACAACACAAATGAAAAAAAATAAAAAGAAGAAAAAGAAACCGAGATAAAAAAATTTCTTCATGTTCTTCAACTTGTTCTTCATTTCATAGCTTGTTCTTCCCATTCTTCCCAAATCAAACCCAGCATCCAAGAACTCAAACCCATCACAAGAACACCAAAGAAAAGAAAAAACAAATTATCATCTCTCACTCTTTCATTAATGAACCCGAGCTCTCTTATTCATTCCCAACAAGAACAACTCTCTCAGTCTCAAGACCCAAACAACATGACCACTCAAAATCAAGATCAACTCTCACGGTCTCAAGACCCAAACAACATGATCCACAAGACAAACCCCAACAAAACCTAGCAAGACCCAAACATAATGACCCACAAAACTCATCCCACGATCCAAACCCCAGCAATCCAAGATGAACCAACCCCACTCTTTGAGTCGGTTCGTGTTAATCTCAACCGTGTCGATCTGGCTCAGGCGCTGAGGTTGCATTTTCCAGTGAAGAAGAGCGCTGCCGCTTCGGTGGTGGAGGTGGACTCGCTAGGGTTGGCGGAGGAGAGAGAGGCCGATCTGACCCACCACGCACCACCGATCTGACCCAAAGTCACCAAACCCACTACCACCATCGTTGATAAAAAAAAAAAAAGAGAGGCCGAGATCGAGCTTCATTGTGGTTGAGATGGTGGTTGAGACAGAGGCCCCCTTCCTCTAGATCTGCTCCAAACTTAAAAAAATTTAAGTTTTGTTTTTTAATTTATTTTCTTTTTTGGTTTAAATTGTCTGACATGGCTTTTTATAAAAAAATTAAAATGCTGACGTGGCATATAAAAATGCAAAATAATATTTTTTAATAACGTTTTAATCGCCACATCAGCGCCACGTCAGCTAATAGGATGTTCCGTCTGCCACCTCAGCTTTTCCTGTTAGTTGGCTGACGGTAAGGACTTAAATGTCACACGTTAATTAGTTTAGTAACTAAAAGTGGTAAAAATAAAATGTAGGGACCAAAATGGAAAAAGTGAAAAATGTAAGGACTAAAAGTGTATTTACGCCTACTCAAAATATGTATGATTGAATGGAAATAGCATTGTTAGTTGTTCACTTTATTCTATGATGTTAGGAGGTTCTCATGAATTTAATAGTTTTTCTATTTTCTTAATTTGATTAAAAAAGTTATATTCCTATTTTGTAGAATTTATTTTGAAGTTAGATTAAGAGCTCTATATTGAACATATTAAAGTCCAGGTGCGTTATCAGTTACTATTAATTTATAATGATATTTTTATAATCTATAAGTTTATTTAATGCATTGTAAAGAATTAAAAATGTCCTTTATTAAATTATCTTTTTGTTTAAAATAATATTATTTGATTATTGTAAATGACTATACAATAATATTTTTGTTTAAAAATATTACTTTTTGTAGGTTCTTGAAGAGCTCAACCTACCTATACAAGTGAAAATTTTGAATGGAAAAAAATTTATCTTCCAATCAGAACTAAATGACTATAACTCTATTATAGAATCTGACAAAGCAATTTAAGCTTGATAAAATGACAAAAGTACGTATTTATTTATTGTAGAAAAATTATTAATTTGGTATTTTACTTCTACATGTTATATTTTACTAGCTTGTAACCTTATGCATATGCATGGATACACTTAAAGACATACAATAAGATGCATAATATAATTCCTATATATATATAATTTAAATACTATTGATAGTCATTTTTATATTTTATTAACTCTTTTAAAAAATTTGTAAGGATATTATTAGGTATAAAATGTAAATTGTCCACGTTTTTAAATTTTTTGTTTTTATTTTATTTTATTGTGAAGCACTTTTTTTTTTTTTTTTTTTATGATTCATTTATTCTAAACTCTTTGGTTTTTGTACTTAATAACTCACTTAGATGAATATTTATGATGTGGTCCCACATTTGATTCTAAAATTAAGAAATAAAACTCTTTAAAAATAAATAATTTAGGACACATGGCGCAAAATTGAAATTCTAATTTGGAATTCTAATTTGAATTTCTCTCAACTTCATCTATTATTATATATATATAGATTACATTCACAGGCTTATATATATTAGCGGTACTACAAATGATTGTGAGAGCAACTTATCAAGTGAACAGAATAGTGATTCTACAAAGTTACAAAAAATTGATGTTGAGGGCAATATACAACTCACACCAACATCTGCACTCAAGGAGAACAAAATGAGTTATTCAATGACCACTACAAAGCAATAAAAGAAGAAGATACAAAAAGTTATTTAAAATTGCAACAAAAAAAAAAATCACAAAAAATTATGAAAAACATTTTTTGTCTTGCAATTGATTACAAATTGTTATTTTAACATTGCAACATTTATTGGATAATTGAGGATATTGGGTGTTTGGAATCCTAATTTTTATATAAAATTTTTTAATTGATATTTTCCATTTACTAAGGCAACAAAACGAAAGTTTTTAAGGCTGTTTAGCACTGTCAATAACATTGCATATGTGATAACTTAAATTCTTCTTTTATTGTTGGATTTTTTTTAATAGTCAATAGCTTTTCCATGTATCGCATGAGTTAGCGACTAATAGTACATAAGTTGAAGAAAATAAAGATAACTTCCGCAACCAACCAGAGCATAAGCACAACAAAACTATGGAATGTATAGCCATCAATATGTATTTATTTATGAAATTCACTAAGTACCAACTATTACATGAGATGGAGTTCGTAGAGATAAAATACAAAGCATAATAAGTGCAGCAAAGCTACAGAGGGTAAAATTATTTATGGAACTCCATGACTGCCCAAAGAGCATAAGCACAGAAAACGACTTGAAAGTTTGAAAATCCGGATTCCTTGCACAAAGCCTCAAATTCTTTCTCGGTTCTCTCCTGGCCTTCAAGGTTCAACAACATGCTAACGTCAAGACGAGAGATATATTGAGAAGCCATACTTGACACTGTAGCTTCTGGCATGAGTAGTTCAATAATAACTACCTTCCCATTATCTGGTAGTGCTTTATAGCAGGTCCTCAAAAGTTTCTTGCAGTTTTCATCATTCCAGTCATGGAGTATATTCTACAAGTGAAAAAATGCAGACACAAAAATGATTACTTTTGAAAAAATTTACCCAAAAATTCTTTATCAGCATCTACTTTAAACACAATATCCAAATTCTACCTTCATTACAATTGCATCCCCTTTAGGTACATTGTGAAACATATCTCCTCCCACGTGCTCAATACCTGCATAGAATATGAGTTGTGCTCTTCATTTAGGAAGAATCCTTGTGAACAGGACCAGCTTGATAAATGCCTAAGACAATAACTTTAAGTGATATATATATATAGAGAGAGAGAGAGAGAGAGAGAGAGAGAGAGAGAGTTGTTGTATTCAAATCTTGCTAATATCTTCGTTTCAATTGATTATATGATTAATTCACTTAAGTTTTCTTGTAATAAAGTTAACCTTAAGTAGGATTTCATAAATTTTAATTTTAAAATACTTCAATATGTATAAAAAATTGTAACAAGAGTTATCAGTATATTGCTAGTAATGAATTTCTCAAGATATCCTTTTGAGATTCAATTCATTCTTCTATTTTTTTATTTTTTTTAATTTTTTCATATCCTGATTCTTATTTTTCAAGAAATTTATTTTCAAAATAATATTTACAAATAAAAAAGGCACTATATAAAATATAAATTTATAAAATGACTAGAATAAAATAAAATTTAAAAAGTAAAATAATATAACATGACTTAACAAATGCAGTATTAGAATTTTATTTATCAATAGAATCACTCAATAACCTCAACCTTCACAAGATCCGTCCATGACTTTCCCTTTGCACAAGCATAATAAGTTTCTTAACCCTCTAATAATACTTTTTTGTTATCATTTGATGAGTTTTTACTTTTTAAAACCCATTTCACTCTTAGTTATTACTATCCCTTACTTGGCACCATTAGCATGTTGGGTTTCTTAACCCTCTAAGAAAACTTTTTTTATCCACTTAAGTTTCTTAATTCTTATCAAAGATCTTGTAGTTGAATTGGCACATTCCCATGCACAAAGTGCTTGGAGGTCTAGGCAGTAAAATGTTCGAGTTTCGAGATTAGCATCATATTGCAATTATCTAAAAAAATGTTTCTTAATTCTTGAGTAATTCTTTTTTTGTTTGTTATCGTTTTATGAGATTTTGTTTTTTTGCATCCACTCTTCTTTTTTGTGGAGATAGTTCGTGCATTATCACAATGAATGTTCTTTTTTTTTTTTTTTTTTGGAGAAACAAACACACACACACTCACGCACACACACACAAGGGAGAGGCAAATAGGTTCTAACACAAATGCACACCACAACTCCACTCAAAAGGCAAGCACGACGCACAGGGCGCTGAATACTCAAACCCCGGATTGAATGAGCACAATTGAATCAAACCTCGAACAAAGATGGAAATCAACAATCAACATCGAGTGTTTTTCGAGAATAGAACTAAACAAGCACTACCGAATCAAGTTCTGAGTGAGATATTTTGATAAAACACGATATTTTGAGATAAAAATTAGGATTAACTGAGCATGGCCAAATCAAATCCTGAGAAATATTTTGATAAAAACATGATATTTTGAGATAAAAACTAAAATTAAATGAGCACGGTCAAATCAAATCCTAAGAGATATTTTGATAAAAACACGATATTTTGAGATAAAAGCTAGGCTTTTTTGGATATATACCACTGTCAGGTTTAAAACATGTTCTGTGTATCCAAGAGTTAGACCCTTTTAGATATACACCACTGTCAATTTCTTTAATTTTTTTTTCCCTTCAATAGTATATTAGAATTTGACATACGCTAGTTGCTGAGCCTTTTTTTTTTTTTTTTTTTTTTAGAATACTAAGTATTTGGATATACGCCACTATCAGGTTTAAAACTTGTGCTGTATATCCAAAAGTTAGGCCCTTTTAGATATAAACCATTGTCAGTTTTTTTAAGACATTCTCCCCTCTCCCTGTGTGTGTGTTAAAATACTTAATATTCTCAAAAGAAAAAACAAGAAGTTAATCCCATATCGGAAAATGAGTGTGAGTTAAAGAAGTTTAAAACCTGTATTGTGTATCTAAGAGTTAGGCATTTTTGGATATATACTACTGTCAATTTCTTTAGTTGGTGAGCCTTAACAACAGTTCCTACCAAACAAAGATACTATATGTTTAATAAGTAGGTGTTTAATGAATTATAAACAAATTTAATAATAATAATATATATATTAATAGGTAAAACTTAGAGAAAATTCAATTAGATTCTACAATTGAAGTCCAATTTTGCGCCATGTGTCCTAAATTATTTATCTTTAGAAATTTTTATTTCTTAATTTTGGAGTCAAATGTGGGATTACATCATAAATATCTATCCAAATGAGTTATTGCATACAAAAACTAAATAGTTAGGAATTAATTAACACAAAAAAATAAAATAAAAATGACAATTTACATTTTCTACTTAATAATATTCTTATAAGACTTTTTAAAAAATTAAAAAAAAAAATATAAGAATGAATATTAATAATATTTAAATTATATATGTAAGAATTATACTATACATATTAATGTATATTTTTTAGGTACATCCATGCATATGCATAAGGATACAAGCTAGTATTATTAAATAGATTAATTCTACCATAAAGAAATTAAGAATTTTACCAGAATAAGATGGTGCGCTTTGTATCACATGAGGCAAGTCAAAGTTAATGCCTTTAATGGAAGGGTACTTGGAAATGACCATGCTTAGGCATTTCCCAGTTCCGCCCCCAACATCAACCAATGAAGTTAGCCCCACAAAGCCTTGGTATACCTCAAGAATTTTCGACAGGGCTATTGTGGAAAGATCAGCCATGCTCTTGTTGAACAGTATGTTGAAAGCTGGATCCTTGTCCATATATTGGAACAAGGGCATTCCATGCACTCTTTGAAATTGATTACCACCTTCAAGAATGGCATGCTTCATACGTAGGCTGCAACGTAGAAACAAAGCAGATAACAGAAGGAAATACCATACACAAGTAATATTATTTTGATTCATCATATATTTATATATATATATATATATATATATATATCAACATATGGCAAATTAGCAATGTATAATTCTTTTTTCCCAAATATATAATTTACTGCGGATTAACAAATAATATATATTTTTTAATTTACAACAATGTAATATAAAAATAGTAACACTATGAAAACAATATTTTTCACAACTACTCATAAAATTTGTCAAATTTGGATTAACATCACTTTTATTACACATCAATTACAATAATTTATATTATCAAATTTGAAAAATATTATGTCCCGATAATTATTGATATTAGGATTCCTAACGGCATAAATAAGAAGTAACAGCCAGCAAAATCATTCAATTATGATGAAATGTTACTGCCCTTTTTTGCATCATATGGTCCGTTTGGATTGAACTTATTGTTACTGAAACTAAAAACTGAAAACTGAAAATATTATAACAAAATATTTTTTAAATGTGTGAATAGTATCGTGGAATTCATTTTTAATATTTTTTAGTGCGTGAACAGTACGGTAAACATTAATGAACAGTATTGCTACAGTATATAAAGTACTGCTACAGTAATATTTGTCCTCTAGCCTAAAGCTAAACGAGTGAAGTGAGGGAAAAAAAAAAAAAAAAAGTGGAAAAACACAACGCAGGATTCAGCGAACGGATACATACTTTTGCATTTATACAAAATCAAGGAGACTCGTGTATACCTGGCCTCCCAAAAGACTCGGTGAGAATTGAAAGCTGAAAGAGTAGCCAGGGAACTTCCATCATCTTTTTCAACAAAGAAGTAAGAGGTTGGTGTGAGTCCATAAAGTCTCTCAACCCTACCATCTTCAAGTGTGTGGATAGAGCATGTCAAAAGGGAGTGACTAACAAGGACTCGCAACATGCGATCCAACCTAGAAGGTGTATCAGAATCAGAGTCCTTTGTTGGAAGCTGAGAAGCAATTTCAGAAGTTGTGATACAAGCAGCAGGGCCTGCTCTGGCAATAATCCCAAACAGGTCAAGCTCAAAGGCTGCATTTAGGACACAAGAAAATATTTGGGCACTGGAGACTAGGATAGCCTGGAGGCATGCCTTATCATCTTCACTAACACTAAGTGTGGGTGTAACTTTGTTTTCTAAGGAACCCATTTTAATTTGCTTCTTCCTCCCTCTTCATTTTTCCCTCTCCTATAAATAGGCCTTGCATGATATATATCTTGTGGTGTAGAATTTAAAGCCAATTTTTCTACAGCAATCAGATCAAAGTCGTCCTTGTTGCGCTAATACAGTGGCCTTAGTCCACAAACGTGGTTAGAATTTTCTACTATCTATTAACTATATAAAAAGAGCCTATTCGCTCAACTACAGTGATTTTGGTTTATTCAACCAAACTTTTCTCTCGCTTTTTCTTTTTTTTTTGGAAAATATCGTCTGAAGAGTCTAAACACGCTTTTTTACTTTTTACTTTTTTTTTTTTTTTTCTTTCTCCGTATTAGCTGTTAAAATATTATCACAATAAATTGTAACAATATTTTCATAATTTTTGAGGTGTTAAGTTTTTATAAGTTAAAATAAAATAAAAAATGTATCATAACAAAACCAATCACAACTAAGAATAAATATATTGTGAAAAAAAAAAAGTGGGACATTCACAACACTTTTTTGTTCAATGTGTAAAGCAACAGTAGCAAAGCTACAATGATTTTGGTTTATCAAACCAAACTGTATCACTTGGTTTTTTTTTTTTTTTTTTTTTTTCTATATATAAAAAGAGTCAATAGACTCATGAAGTGTTATGAACAGTATTTTTAGTTTAGTAAGTTGCCTTTTCCATTTTCTTTTCTTTTTTTTCCCTTCAAGTTCACTAATTTGGTTTGAACTTTTATTTTTTTTTATTTTTTTAAGGATCTTTATATGTTTACTTTGTACATGTAATGTACGCTTACATTGTATACACACAAAAAGTGACAAATATTATATACATTTGCTAAAAAAAAAAAAATTGTACAAATTTTGCAAATGTGTACAACATTTGCCAATTTTTATGTGTTTACAATATAAATTTACATTGTAAGTGCAATGTATATTTCTATATATAAAAAGAGTAAATGGGAAAAGTTACAGTAATTTCGCTATAGTAGTTTTGATTTGTTCAATTTTCACTGTTTTGTTGGACACATTATTATTATTATTATTTTTTTTTTTTGTGAATGCATAGAGCTGTAGTAGATTTGCTTTATTATTTTTGGTTTGTCCAATTTGCGCTGTTTCACATTATAATAAAATATTAACACCACAAATTGGAACAATATTTTCACAATTGTTGAAGTGTTAATTCATTATAGGTCAAAATAAAATAATAAAATATCATACTAGAACCAACCACAACTAAAAATAAAAGTATTATGAAAAAAAAGTGCTACATCCACAATAATTTTCACAACACTTTCATAACAAATCAAATGTGGTAAATTGTTATTGGTTCTAATTTAAACTTACCAATGAAACTACTTTTTTACCCACCAATAACAACTTGTAGTAATCTACTACTTATGATTTGTTGTGAAAATGTCATGGACATAGTATTTTTTTGCGTGAAAAATGTTAAAACATCTTGATGTCGTCACAATATTTTCAAAACTACTGAGCTGTCAATTCTTTACAAGTTAAAATAAAATATAATAAAATTATAAAGATATTTTGAAAATGTTGCGTCATTCTGTTGTGTTTTTAGAAATTTTTTGTTGGTTTAATCAACTTTGTTGAGCCAAAATTCACTATTCCACATACAATTTTCTTGGGTTGACTTTTTGTATATTTTTTTTCTTTACACACTATTTTAAGTAAAAACACATAGTTTTACACACAAAAACTTAGGAAAAAAACACTTTTCATCCTTTATGTTTGGGGTAGTTTACAATTCTTCCTTAAACTTTAAAATCAAGCAATTTTTCCCTTAATATTTTGGAAAATAGCAAATATGTCATATTGTTATTTTCTCAATTATACCCTAATGAAAGCTTATGATTCTTAAAATATTTTATTGTGTAATGTCTAAATTATTTCCGCTAAATTTTAACATCCCAAAAATTTTCTTTACATATTTTGAGTTTTAAATGGTAGAAATTCTTAGAAAGTTGAAATGATGATATAAGATGTTTTATTTGTTATCTAAAGAATGTTGATTTTCTAAGTTTAAATTTTCAAAACTTATAATTTATCTAATGAAAAATTCGATGACACATGCCTTTTGTTATCTCTTTTTTATTATTATTAATTTCTTAGCAAAACTTAGTTGTTTATTGTTGGAAGATAATGATATTCGTTATCATTCTTATAAGTTTTTAGAGAGTAGATATATTGTCTTTAGCAAGCAGGGACTAAAAAACTATTATAGTAAAATAAATATTTATATGCTAAATAGCTATCCTAACTTTGTGATTGATCAAAATTCTTATACGAATAAGATTAACTTTTTACGACATAATTATCAAAATTCTTAAAATTAATGTCTTTTTTGATTTATGTAAATCTCTATATACTTTAAAAATCAAATGATTTATATTTTTGTCTTGTGATACAAATTTTTTTTTTTTTTTTTTTTGAAACATGATACAAATAAAATTTAGAATTGACACGTGCAATAGTCCATCACTCCAATTAGCAAACGTGCAATAGTCCATCACTCCAAAGCAAAGTCACCATCCAGCTTGTTGAATATGCGCTCATGCCATGATAAAATCAAAGAGAAGAAGAAAAATAAAAGATTGATGTAGAGATTAATTGTAGAAAAGTGCAAGTCTTTAGTAACTATATCTTTACTATTTAGAATTTGTGTTACACACAGATTTAGTGAACGAGTCGTGTTCGATTCAAATTAGTTGGGTTTGGGTTGAAAATAATTTCAGGTATAAACGGATTATTCTAATGAGTTGTGAGCAGATTAAGTCGGTCAAGTTACGAGTTGACACGTATTTTTTCACACGCAAAAATAAAAAATAAATTTAAAAAAAAATACTAAATGTCAAAAATATTAAAATACTCAAAAATAAAAATTAAATAATACATAGATTTTTAAGTTTACACAATTCAAAGTTCACTAATAATATCATGACCATAAAAATTTAGGTGACTTTTCGTTAATTACCCAAACCTACTCCTTCAAAACTTTCATATATTTGTACTTCTTTTCTAACGGAGGAAAACACAAAACAACACTAAGTAGTAAGTATGAATCATAAAATGACACTGTCCAACGGTCAAAATGGCCATATACCATTATTTGGCAAAATATTTAGCAATATACCACTGTTTGTGAATTATTTAACAATCTACCACCTTTTTGAAACTCGAGTTTTCCGTGTAACTTGAGTTCTAAAAACTCGAGTTCTTTGAAAAAATAGCCTTCAAATTTGCCGTGTCATTTTTATGGAACTCGAGTTCCAGTGCCATCAAAAATTTTCTATGAAACTCAAGTTTCACAAACTCAAGTTTTAAAAAAGTGGCAAATTCTTAATTATTTCGTAAACAGTAGTAAATCCATACATATTTTACCAAACAATAGTACTTGGCCATTTTGGCCTGTCTAACTTGAAAAAGCAAAAGAAAAGAAGGGAAATTGACACCAAAATAAAAGCTTCCTACACATCAAGTTTTTATTTTTTTTATTTTTTATTTTTTTATTTGGACACATCAAAGTTAATTTATATTATATCACTGTTAACTTGTTCTTTTTTTTTTAATGCCGCACTTTTAACTTATCTTGTCTCACATTTTCAATTTTCTCACCTAAATATACTGTTACGACACTTTTTTTTTCCCCTCAAATGTTAGAGATACAATAATTTTTACAATAATAGAGTTAGGGTCTGTTTGGATATTGCTTATTACTGAAAAATGAAAACTGAAAATACTGTAGCAAAATAATTTTTAAATGTGTTAATAGTGCCATTGGACCTAGATTTAAAGTCGTTTTTGCTGGAAAAAAATACTTGCAGATCCCGTGAACAATACACGGAACCCACTAAAAAATGTTGGACAGAGCTAAAATATCATTTCAACTCTATCCAAACGTTTACTTAGTAAATTTTTACTTATTTTTACTTGGACTCATATTAACATCATTTTTATATCTATTATTAATAGTTAACCACCTTAATAATTATGAAATTTTTTGTGACCTTAGAATTATTGATTTTTTTTTTTTTTCATGTTTCTCACCATTTTAATTAGTGGGTCCCAAATTTTACCTAAAATAAAAATAATAAAACACTTTGTTGACGGTATGAAAACCCCAAATTCGTCACTATATTTTTTTCTTCTTTCATTTTTTTTTCCCATAATTTCAAACTCTGGGTTTTTTCTATTAACTTAAATTTTAAATACTTAAAATAATAGAGAAAACATGTTGAATAATATATATATTTTAAAGTAATCAAGGAAAGTGAACATTATAAACTATTTTGTAAGTATATTGCTATACTCTTAACACTTTGATAATGACAAATTATTGCAAATTACATGTATATTAGATTTTTGTATGACAATTACATTGCTTTACAATTGTCTATTTATTTATTTTATTAGTATTTATTAATAATTTTCAAATTAATTTTTTCTCTTAATTTTGACCCCCTAAACTGAAATCTTGACTCTACCATTGCCTTTGGATGGTTGATATTATGTTACATTTATGGCGTTTTGCTTTGGAGTGATTTTTTTTTTTCTAATAGAGTTTCAACCGATGGCGTCCACTTTTGATAATTGTTCTCTTTATCATCATACCAAGACACCTATTGGTTTTTGGTGTAGGCAGGAATTTAATCTCAGATCTCTTACTCAACCATTAGAAACTTTACCAGTTGAGCTAGCTTTGAAGTGATTTGTTAGCTTACATGGTCTGCCTTTTAAAAAAAAAAAAAAAGCATGAAATTACATTAAACTCACCAGTTGTTAGGCCTGTTTTCACCTTACATGTTCTCTTTATTTGTTTCTTGCTACCCACCTTTATTAAAAACATGAGTAAATAAGGTAGTTCTTCAAGGGACCTAGTCCTCCAATGATTCTTTGAGGGAATCAACCTCCAAGCTAGTCTCGATGACAACTAAGCAAATGCATTCTTATTCAATTCTTCTTGTTACTATCATCTCAGTCTTATATTAGTTACTATGGTACTGTTAGTAGTAATTAACTAACTAACCGCAAGGTACACATATTACAGCTCAACCCTCCAACTAACAATGTACAATACTTTGACGATTGTTCTAACTCACTCGGTACAAGTACCTATTGCACACAATTATTACAACTATGATGTCTTGTACTGAAGTCCTAACATGTCTCTCTCCTTAAAAAAAAAAAAAAATTATTAAAAACTTTTATGCAATATCTTGGAACTTCAATTGGACAACAAATTAAAACTCCTAATCCAACTCAACAACCTTAATGTTAAAAAGGTTCCAATAAATCAAATCAAGTCTCCTAATTTCACTCAAACATGACTCTTAAAGAATCAAATAAATAACAAACAATCTCATAATATGGAAAACATAGCCCCTGCTCCTCACGTCTCCCTCTCCCATTCACAATTCACATACCAGCCAACAAAAATTTTAAATCCAAAAATCGAGAAAGCAAATTAAAACTCCTAATCTGGAACGATAATATACATTGAGATTTGAGACTATAAAGACTAGGATTAATCCTAAGTAACTGAAACTTGTAATATATTTGGACAAAAAATTTGTAACCTCCAAA